>PVIC010038105.1:0-17756 GCA_004025085.1 Thryonomys swinderianus | reverse complement strand
TTTATATTTTATAATTTGTCAAAAATTTATTTTTATATTTTATTTTTCCAGAAATAAAATATATTTTGAAGCATTGTTTTACATTAAAAGAGTATTATATGCTACATTTTGCTTATTGTTCTTTTTTACTGGATTAGAATTTCAAAGCAATGTTAAGCTATATTATGAGAAAATTAGAATTCCCTCCCTTATTTAAAGTCCCACAGGTATTTCTTTACTATGTGTGATTATACTTACTTCAAATTATAAACAGTGAAACAACATTTCAGTAACTTATCTTTTGCCAAGTCGTTATCAATGCTGATGCAGGTAACTTTAATCCACTGATGTTTTAGCACTTTTAAGAGAAAAAATTGAAGTATACATTTCTGCTATATATGATACTGATTTCTTAATTTTAAATCACTATATCCCTAGGAAAAGACAATGCTATATATAATAAATGATCCATAATTTTTAAGAAATTATTTCTCAAATCTTTTGTTGGTTTATGATGCATATTCCAGTAGTTTTTTTTTTCCATGACCTAACAAAGGTTTTCATATGTTGTATTTTGACTCTATTTAGAGCCTTTACCTGGCTGTTCCAGCTGTGGAGCCCTAGTTCCCCAGCAGCCTGCCTCTCAGCACTCACAGACACGCACACAAATGCATGCCCCTACATAACTATGATACAGTATTTTTCATTTTTCAGGTGCTTAGCTCAAATATCCTGTCTACGGTATAAACCACTCATAAACTTTCTTTCCCCAAAGATGGGTAATTGGTTTTTTCTTTTTACCTGCATTTTACCTGTAAAGAACTTTGTTCAATTATTTCTCAAATAATTGGCTCCCCCATTAACATTCACAATTGCAGTATAATCTCTTTTATTGCTGTTCCCAATCAACATCACAAGCAATGCATAACCCATGAGAACCTCAAGAACCAATTTGTTGTGCAGTACCGGGGACTGAACTCGGGCCTTCATGCATCCAAGGTTGGAGCGGTACCACTTGAGCTAAATCCCCAGGCCCCCTCAATTTTGTTTTTGCTCTTTTTGTCTTACATTACTCATTATATCTGCGCCATCCCTTTTGAACATATTTTTATGTACAATCTGTTTTGTATTTTTATAACAGGAAATATAAATAGCAGATATATGAGAAATTATTTAAATTTGAGTCAGAATTTAACAGATTCATTTAACAGGGTTACATTTTTTATCACAGTTGACATACCTGATCTTATTTTGTCATGTTATGTGTGATTTAAAAAATTTGTATACTGAGTTCTTCCTTTTGCCTGCTTTATTATATAAAAAATTCTTTAATTTTGTTATTACATCACACGTTTGAAACAACTGTCAAAGACAAAGTGAGGCAAATTGTTTAAGACAATAAAAAATGAGCTGAATCTGTAGATCTCATGGGATCTACATTAGTCTGTGCAGTTCACACCATGTGGTAAAAAATTTCAGGTACAGCATATGCCATCTTGGCTCTACCTCTGTCTTTTACTTCCTCTACCTATGGGAGATCCCCCTATATACTGTTGTCTATTTGGGGACATACAGAGGAAAAATTCCATGGCTGAGCAGTGTTATGCTATGAGAAAGGGGTAACATGGCTTCCTATCATTTTTGATAATCAGAACTTCTCTACTTCATGAGATAAAATCTATGTTTCTCACTCCAAAAATACATCATTTATGTTTTATATAAATCTCTCTCCACTTGGATAGTGGGGTCTCATAGCAGCATTAGAATTTATGTTTTTATAAAGAACTTTCACTATCTTACTAGTAAAATGAGGAATTTTCAATGAAGAACTTGCAAAAAAGCTATTTTTCACTGATGTTTCTGTATAAAAATGCTTAGCTTTCAAGAGGCATTTATTCCACTGATAAGAAGACTGCTTTTTATTGCTTCCAGTATTAATCAAAGTGTATAAGGGTGCTTTTTTCAGTTTTAGTTACATTTTCACAGGTATAAATCCAAAGCTTATAAAGAATACAATGTACAAAATTTCCAACTTTATTTTCTTTTTTCCACACATTTCTTTACTTTTGGGTAAAACAAAATTATTCCTTTAGCGTGCCTGACTCTGGTAATGCCCGAGGCTTCTAGACTAGACAGACATTAACAGCACTAAAGATAAACTCAGATACTTAGGTGACGGATGTTCCTGATTCTCAAACCTGACACTTGAAAGACAAGAAAGGTAATTTGTCTTATACACAATGAAAAGTTTGCTGATGAATGAAGCAGTTTGAAAGGTGAGATATACCACCATATGGACTAAATTTGGACTCTTGGAAATCTTATATATCATCTGACAGAAGAAAGAAGTGGTAGGTACAACTGTCATTGTTACAACAGGAGCAGGAAAAAAACTAATTCTGTTTTTACCTTATTTAATAACAATGCAGCAGCTGGTATTAGGATGTAAGCAGCTCCCTCCACATACCCCAAAACAAAAAAGGGTAGTACAGTATCTCTCTTGATTTTTGTAAAGACATGCATAATTTTAGAAGCACATTATTCCTTCTAGCCAAGTAAATGACACGATTTGTATGTGTATTTACAAACAAATAGCTGCACACGTGTATTCACGATGCTGGCTGCTCAATGTGGAGGACAAGAGAGAATGCTGCTAATTTTATTATCAGAGGACATATTAGCATGGAGTCCTTTTCAGCAAAGATGACCCATTTCAAACTATTATAGATCAAAAAGAATTTGGTACACATGTCTCTTTCTATGTCTATCTTTATTTTCCACAACACTTTGCTATAGTAGTGGACCATCAGCTTGAGAAACTTATTTTTTTTAGTTATCACTGTATTCTTAACACCCTATCCACTATCAAGTAGGTGCTCACTAAATGGTGTTGAATAAAGAAATATAATAGTACAACGTTGTCAACCAAGAAAATGCAATCGTTGCTGAATTTCTTAACTTACATTTCAGCTACGTGGAGATAACTCAAAATCTCTCTAGATATGCTCTGAATTGTCCATTTTTTATTTGTTCATAATGATATTCACTCATATTTTAGACTGCCATATATTTTAAACTTAGAGTGAATCAAATCAAGAGTATCTGCTGCTTTTATATAAAGTATCTAAACATACTTGGGGTAGAAAAGTAACACTTTGGTATTTCATGCTTGTAATAGAAATGAGAAGCTGAAACCATGGGTCTTCTTTATTTTCCAACCACCCAAAGCCCAAGAGTTTTCCTGTTAAAACTCATGCTATCAATGATATTCATGTTCTTGTGTTGGCTCAGTCCTCACCAACATATAACCTTTACCAAATTGCCCACCAAGAAGGCCTCATCCTTCCTTTGGATCCAGAAAATGCCCACACCACAAATTTAACACTTACATTGTTTTGTTAAAAACTTAAAATGTTAAAAATAGGTTGAGGACAAACAACAGACTCATTGAAAGAGAAATTGGGGAGTCAATCCCTTTCACAGTAGCACCCAGAAAAATGAAATATCTAGGAATCAACCTAACAAAGGAAGTGAAAAACCTCTACTCTGAAAACTATAGGACTCTGAAAACTGAGATAGAAAAGGAAATCAGAAAGTGGAAAGATATCCCTTGTTCCTGGGTCGGGAGAACCAACATCGTCAAAATGGCTACACTCCCACAACTACTTTATAGATTCAATGCAATTCCAATTGAAATTCCAATGGTATACTTCACAGAGTTAGAGAAAATAATACAAAAATTCATCTGGAAACACAAGAAACCTAGAATAGCAAAGGCAATTCTAAGCAACCACGACATGGCAGGGGGTATTACAATCCCCAACTTAAAACTCTAGTATAAAGCCGCTGTGATAAAAAAAAACTGCATGGTACTGGCGAAGTAACAGACCTGAGGACCAGTGGAATAGATTAGAAGACCCAGAAACAACTCCAGATACACTAAGGCACCTTATCTTTGACAAAGGAGCCAAACATCCCCAATGGAAGAAAGCCCCTTTAACAAATGTTGCTGGAAAAACTGGGCTTTAGCCTGCCAAAAGCTAAAGCTATACCTATCTCTTTCACCATGCACAAAACTAAACTCACAGTGGATACGACACTTAAACATTAAAACAGAAACAATAAGCCTGCTGGAAAACAGGCTAGGTAAAACTCTTGGAGACATTGGCTTAGGCAGAGACTTTATGAATAAAACCTCTCTAGCACAAGAACTAGCAGAAAGAATCAACAAATAAGATCTCATTCTACTGAAAAGCTTCTGCACAGCCACAGAAGTCGCTGGTACTGCTAGAAGACAAACAACAACATGGGAAAAAATCTTTACTAGCTGTTTATCAGACAAAGGGCTATTATCTACAATATATAAAGAACTCAAACAAAACAGCCTCCCCAAGTTTAAAGACCCAATTCAAAAATGGGCATCTGAAATGAACAGACACTTCTCAGAGGCAGAATTCAAAGCAGCCAAGAAACATATGAAGAAATGTTCAACATCACTGGTCATTTGAGAGATGCAAATGAAAACAACACTGAGATTTCATCTCACTCCACAAAGAATGGCTGCGATCACAAAAATCAACCAAAGATAAATGCTGGCATGGCTGTGGGGGAGAAAGGAACCCTTCTCCACTGTTGGTGGGATTGCAGACTTGTGCAACCATTGTGGAGATCTGTGTGGAGATTTCTCAGAAAACTAGGACTAGGGGTTCCATTTGACCCGGCTATCCCCCTGATAGGAATATACCCAAAAGAATTTAAAAATTCACACTGGAAAGACAGATGTACACCACTGTTCATAGCAGCTCAGTTTGTGATAGCTCAATCTTGGAAACAATGCAAATGTCCATCAACTGGAGAGTGAATAAAGAAGATGTGTTTTTTTTTTATAAAATTCAGTATTACTCTGTCATAAAGAATGACAAGATCGATCCATTTAGGTGCAAATGGAGACACCTGGAGGATATACTAATAAGTGAAATCAACAGATCACAGATAGACAATTACCGGATCTTCTCTTTGACATGAACACCTGTAGATGCAAACGAGCTTTAGAAAGTATGACAGCTTTTATAGAGTGCAAATTTTCTACAGGAAACTTGGTGTGGGAATGTGATGAGGGGAAGGAATAAATATGATACAGAAAGAAAATAAAAGAGCATGTATAAAGGGGGTGAGGAGGTGTGGGTGGGTAAGGATATGGGTAAAAATGAGAATTAACTTGTGTCATATACTGGTACAAATTCCCCAATGTTATACATGATTTTGAGTTGTATATAAATTATACCAAAAAAGAATTCAATTTATAAAAAAAATAGGTTGAGGTTCATAATGAAACTGAGGAGCTAGAAGAGATAATTTCTAAATACTTCACACCTAGATTACACTATAACTCTGTTACATTAGTGTGATGATAGAACTTTGTCACAATTAACAAACTAGTCATCTACAGTTTGTTAAATTCAAGAGTAATGTTATTGTCATCTTCCAAGTTCGCATCTAGAAATCACATAATATTATATTGTTGTCATGCTATGCTTGATGATCTTGATAATGAACAGGAACATTGATCAGGTATTTTGTTCCATGTTCACTCAAATGTGATTCATCTGATCTGTTGTTTGCTCATAGTGACTGTGGTTACAAGTCAGAGGGAGGAAGACTATACAAATAATATCCTTTTTGATCACAGTGTATCAAAGATACATATTATCAGGACAGGCTAATGTTGATTTTGTGATTGATTTTATGGATATCCTCTGTAAAATTAATTATTTTTCTCTTTCTGGACTATGCTATTTGAAGGCAGTACCTACATACAGCCTAAACTTATGTAGTCAGGAATTTCATTCCACATTCATGACAGTGAAAATCTCCACAGTGTTTATGTTTAATGTTCTTCCTAGCAGATTGCTCTGTTCTTCTTTAGCTAGTAATTTGTTTAATTATTTATATTTGCCAGTATAGATTCATGCACAGTCTATACATTGGACTATAATTTACTAATACTTCACTGCTAATTTCAGCTTTTGCCATTTTCAATTTTTAGCAATTGTTCCATATGTTCCACTGGTGTACAATTTTTGTGTGGCTATTTTAGCATCTTTACTTACCATTTACATTGTGTCTTTATTCCTACATTTTTTTTTTTTTTGAGACAGGGTCTTGCTTTGTAGTTCAGGCTGGCCCTGAGCTCACTATGGAGCCCAGGCAAGCCTCAAACTCAGCAATCCTCCTGTCTCTGCCTCCTGAGTGCTGGAATTATAGGCATGAGCCACCACACCTGGCACTGAGGTATGTGGTACTGATTGCTGGTGGGCATGAGTCGCCATGCCCAGCATTGTATGTTATTACCGGGTATCGAACTCAGGACCTTGTGCTTGTAAGGAAGACACCAGAAACACTGAGCTAAATCTCCAGATCTCCTACATTTAATTCTTGCTGTTAAATATATGAACATGAAGTGGTAAACAAGCAAAGTATTACTGATTTTTTTCCATACTGATGAGAAATAATTTGTTTGGTTAAAAGAGTCCATGTTAAATGAAACGCTAAAAAATTCCAAAATGATACTGTATTGGTAGCAAAAATATACCTCAGTACTACACCAGTGGCATAAAAACATCTAGTAGATTATGTCAACATACTGAACAGTATTTTAAACTTGATGAATGCCTTTTACCCTTAAAGATCTAGTATTCCATGTTTGGAACTCCCATGACAATGGAAAATAAGATATTCATGCAAAAATTGTAATCTTCATTCTAAATGGGCTAAAACTAGAGAATGGAATATAAAACAATGTTTCAAGTGAAATATTTCAAATTGTGTATTTTTCTAAAAAATGTGTATTTACTTTCATAATTTCTTGCTGTGTACATGTACTTTGGAGGACACAAAACAATGTACTAGGAATATATGCCAATATCATCTAGCTGTTTTCTTCAAACCTATAATATGGTAGGTTTTATTAATGTTCATACGTGTGTATTCAGATAACATTTTCTTGCATAACTACAAACTGTTTCGCCTGCTTTCTGTGCTTATAAACTAGTTTCGTTCTACTAAATAGGTTAAGGAATAATCATGGTGATGATCGTGGTAAGAATGTTGCTGATGATAGCTAATTATACTGAATGCTTAGCCAGTGACAGCACTAAACATTTTATAAAAATTATCCTTTCAACAACTCCAAAATTTAGGAATATTCTTCATTTAATATATTGTATACATCATACATAGATCAATTAACTTGTCCTATGTCACAATAATATATGACATAGGTAGCATTCACATCGGTCCATCTGACTCATGAAATTTCTTATCATCAAGCATTTTGGGTTTGGGTAACACTAAAAATAATGTTTTGTTAGATTTTATTCCTTTACATTTGAGTATTCCTGCCTTGGGTTTTCTTTTCTGAGAAGTTGCTCACTGTTGATGTTTGGTACCAAGAATGAACCATAGCACAAGTGTGATTCACTTTCCAGATTTTTACCTCACAAGTTGAACTGGGAATATTCTCATTTCTTTTTCAGGTTGCCCTGGATGTTCCCTCAGTTCTACTCGGCTCTGTTGGCACCAGTGCCAGAGGTCCCCAGGCAGTTTGCTCTTGTCAGTGACTATTGATATTGTAACCAAAATCTGTGCTCTTCTGAGTCATCTAAGTCAACATGTTGTTAGAGTAATATCAACATGCCAACCTTTTCATGCATCATTAATTGAAAATAAAAATGACAGCACAGCAGCTGTGCATGCCTTTTCTCTAGCGTTCTGGGAAGTAGAAAAGGAAGATCACATAATGGGCCAAATCATGGAATAATAATGATACTTAGCGCCCAGTGAGCGATAACACATATGAAGGACCATACTCAGAACTTTATCTGCACCACCACCTTTGGTCCTAAGAGGAGCCAAATGAAATAGGTTTCATGAATCTCAGGAGAAAACGGAGGTGGACCCTTCAGAAAAATAAGTAACATTCCCTAGGACACTCAGCTATTAAGCTACAGGGGTAGAATTCCAAGTAAACTGATTCTGCCATTTACTTAATCATTACTTAATACTTCATTGCTAGAATAACATTATTATGGGATTTATAAATCTCCATTTACGCAATTAGAATATTAACATAACTACTTATATTCATGAAAGATTCTCCTTCTCATCTCCTTAACAGAGACCACATCATTGGCTAAAACCGTGGTGGCACCCTTGGCAGTACTATTATCGATACCCTGGTCAGAGTGTGTCTACATCTTTTAAGCACCAAAATAAACTATATTTTAGTCATACTAGTATAATTTAAATATATGCTGAGTGACTGTTTAACTAAATATAGTATGACTGTCCCATTGTTCTACTTTCTGGAGCAATTTTGAAGTTCTCTTATATTTTTACATGGTGTGATCATAAACATGCCAAATACTGCTGCCAATTGCCACAGTGGAAATTCAGGCTCATAAAAACCTTGCTGTCTGTCTGGAACCACCATTATTCAGTCAGTCAGTCAATATGCAAAATCAAAATGTCTATGAAATGTAAACATTTTGAATCATTTCAGATCAGCAAAACAGCCACAACACAACCACTAAACATACTTAGAAAAGACAACTTCTAGAATGGCTTCTGACAGTGGCAGGAAAAGTGTGTTCAAAGCCAATAGAGGTATTTAAGGTGTGTTATGGGATTGTAACTTTCACTGAAATATAATTTAAAAATTCACCTGGATTTTTCTATCACTTTTCATATTATTGGTGTGGTTACATAACACATAATTATGAGTTGTGCACACTTAGATGAATTCATGTGAGCCAATTACAGTATGTACCTTTGAGCTTTTAATTTCTGTTCTTTATTGTTTCAACTATTCACTCTAGAAGTTGCCTGGGCAAGGACTGGTGAGTTACAGGCTACTCTTTCTCAAAGTGATTTTTAGATTTAAACAGAAATGTGTGGCGGCTCCAGAGACTACTGAGCACTGTGTTGACTTTCAAGCCAAATCTCTATATTGTGCACTGGTTTCAACTCATTTGTGTTAAAATTTGACCTTTCTTTTTTGCAGTACTGAGAATGAGCATTGTATCTTCACAATGAGCCAAATCTTAGGCCTCTTTCCGGTTTTTATTTTGAGGTAACATCTTGGTGATGTTAAACTGCCCAGTCTGGCTTCTAACTTCCACTCCTCCTGCCTCAACCTCCCAAAGTACCGGTATTACTGCTGTACTCCACCATGCGTGGCTAGTTTTGTTTGTTTGTTTGTTTGTTTGTTTTTTGAGATAGGGTCTCTCTTTAAGTTCAGGCTGGCCCTGAGCTCACTATGTAGTCCAGGCAAGCCTCGAACTCAGCAATCCTCCTGTCTCTGCCTCCCGAGTGCTGGGATGACAGGCGTGAGCCACCACGCCCGGTACTGTGGTATGTGGTATTGATGGCTGGTGGGCGTGAGTCTCCACACCCAGCATTGTATGTGGTTACCGGGATCGAACTCAGGATTTTGCGCTTGCGAGGCAGGCGCCAGAACCACTAAGCTAAATCTCTGGCCCACTAGTTTTTTGTTTAAGTGAAGAGAGTACAGGAAAGAATTTTAGGGGGAATGTTCCTAGAAGTGGATCCCAAACGAGGCCAGCAATTACCCTTTTTTAATGATGAGGATTCTAGTTTAGTAACAGAACAGCCCCTCAGAATTACCTGGGACCCTTACTGATGAAAGTTCCTATCTAAAATATAAATTATGGCTATGGGCACGATCCATGCACAAAGCCATTCTGCGATTAAATATCTGCAGAATGGGGAGTATTAGCACTTTGCCTTTTACCTTTGCAGTGATTCCTGCTGAGCTGAGCTAATCCCCTCTCCACGCTTTGTGTCGGGTTGTCTGCCCTTGAACAACTGCGACGCGGGCCGCACAATCCGAGCTCTCGTCAGGCTTCTGCCATCTCTGTTCAGCACGAATGGAGTGTAATCAACTCAGCGCTATAGCCGGGCGTCAGTGGTGGCCAGGCCGAGATCTATAGGAGAGACTTGCTTGGAAGCTGTGGAATACACCGGACAACGCTGTGTACCTCTCGGAGCGAATTCAGTCTCTGAGACTCAGCGCCGGGGGAGAACTGCTTTCACCGTGTTACACGGTATTACCTCCAGCCAGACCAGGGCTTCTGCTCCGGTGGAAGATCACTCCTTCAGGAGAAATTTAGCTGCACTTTCTATAAAGTCTTCCCCCTTTCACTTTCTTTGAAACAATGATATTGTAATCAGGGCAAGATACCAGAGGGTTGGGTTGGTTTTTAAGTGCACTTAAATCCCCTTTGGCAGAATCCTGCTGATATGGAAAAAACGATGCGATGGGTTCATAATAATGGATTTCAATGAATTATAAAAAATCAGAACTCAAACTGAGTCAGTGACTTTCCTTAGGAAATTCACAATGTATTTGCCCTATGCAAAAGAAGCTTCACCAAGACCTACATAAATCATGTCATAAGGATTTTAATACATTCTCCTTTCTGGTTATGATTTCACCAGCTGGGAGCAGGAATTTTACTTTGTGTGATCACTGTAATTGAACTGCTGAAGCCTGTGAACTACTTCAAGTCCTGAAGTTGCTATTTCCCAGGCTGGAAGTGCGCAGACGAAACACGCCTCTCGGGGCAGCTGCTCCTACGCCGCCTCCCGCCCAGGACGCTCACTCGTCTGCTACCTGCGGCCAGGCCGGAAGCGCCGCCTCCCGCGCTCTGCACAGTCTGTCTGAGTTCCGTATGAACCACAGATGTGCGCTAAATAAGTGCTGCTAGATTTAATTAAAACTAGATTGTATGTCTTACAGTCAATTATTAGATTCATAGTTGACCTTAATTTTCTCACTCAATAATAGCTTCTAATGAAGCATGACAGCTTTTAGGCATACTTTATAGTTTTATTTCAAGGAGTGACACTTCTTTCCTTTTAGTATTAAAGAAGCATCAGTTTCTTCATGCTTTCTCAAACAGATGGCTGAAGTGGCACATGCAATTTCTATCTCTTAAATCTTATCTAAACACAGACAATTCTATTATTCCTAGTATTATATAATAATGGGCGTGCAGTTCCTTGATGAAAAGGTGATTTAAACTGTTCGTATTTGTCAGGAACAAAGAAAAACATCCTGTAAAGGGCCAAAACAATTTCTAACATTATCTAAGTGATACATACAGACTTTTGTAATTCTTAAGTTTCATGTATGATTATAAAATTAAACTGCTCCAATGCCATTCTCTTCTCAAACATACTATTGTCACGAAATAAGGACTGCATGAGCTGTAAATCCAAAGCTTACTCACCCTGTAGCATTTCAAGGGGGTCCTACTTGTGTCCTTTCTGCATTAGGAGTGGGGAGTGAAGAAAATGTAAATGGAGTAGAAAAATGATTCTGAACATTTGCATTTAATGTTATCATCTAGTAATATGAAAACAGTGATGCTATGGTTAATAATAAAGTATTTCAATGAATTATAAAAAATCAGAACTCAAGTCGAGTCAAAGTGATTTTTCTTAGGAAATTCACAATGTATTTCCCCCATGGGGGGGGAACAAATTATAACAGAGACTTGCACTTTATTAGGATTTTAAAACATTTTACATTCTGGTTATCATTTCAAAACTTGCCAGGCAGACTTTTATTTTGCATAATCATTATAATTAAACTGTTGAAGCCTGTGAACTATTTCACATACTGAGGTTACTATTTCGCAGGCCGGCAGTGTGCAGATCGTTATGTGTCCAGTGTTACTGTGAAAACAACTCCTAGCTGCCTCTATCGTGGCAAAAATTTAAACTTATAATGAGAAAAAGGCCACTAGAGCAATGACAATATTAAAACTTTGTATTATATCTCTTGCTATTTCAATGTTTTTGTGATTCAGATATTTTTCATGATGTTAATGATAATACTTGAGGCAGAGGCAGGAGGATTGCTGAGTTTGAGGCTCGCCTGGGCTACATAGTGAGCTCAGGGCCAGCCTGAACTACAAAGTGAGACCCTGTCTCAAAAAAAAATGATAATACTTGAAATATTAATAAATAATGTGCCATGCATATGTGGGGAAATGTCACATATGATCACATATAATTACTCATCTGGCATAAAATGTAGGAATAGTGAAAAGAGCAGGGAAACTAAAGACAAATTGAGAGAAATTCTCAGATCCTACAATGAATTCTGTCTTTGTTTCTACTTTACTCTTAAGGAGTACAAGGAGTTACAAAAGCAAACACTGATCCTCCTGACAGAGACTGTACAACCTCTGGAGCTCGACGGCATCTGAGTGGCTCAGACCCCACGTGACGCGCTAGGACAGGACACCAGCTCTCACACTTCGTGCGCCCTGAGCCAGTTATTCAACTTTTCTCTCGCATATGATGGTCAGGTCTGTACAATTTCTACTAGCACCTGTAAAGGTACCATGAACATTACATGGAATGATGCATTCCTGCTTTTAACACAGGGAAAGCTAATAAATAAACTCAAACAGTTGCTCCTAAACTGTTTTAAATTAAGGACACAGAACCAACTAGAAAGTTAAAATCTCAACTGAACAAAATTTAAAATGAGAGTTTTCTGAATCTGTAGCATGTCAGTATCTAGATGGTTTCAGCTTTTAATGTATTTGTTTTGCTCAGTTAAAAAATTTCCCAGTATTTCCTAAAAGCCAGCCATATGTATTATCTGATCTGATGACGTATTTCAACAGTTACCAGGGAAAATTCAATTATAAGCAATAGGGAAGGAAAACTTTTCATACATGTTTTATCTTTTTACTTGTAAACTTCACAAACTCCTCCTTTGCACTTTTATTCAGCTACCATCTGCTTTCACACACTACTGTATCAGATACCACCCCCAGAACTGTGAGCCATAACAAACAAGAGATTGGCTTCTGGCAGAAAGCTTTTAGTTCCCCCATTGTTTGCTCCTTTTTTTTTTTTTTTTTTGGTTTTTGTTTTGTGTTTTTTTTTTTTTTATAATGCCCACTGTCACCTACTGTGTGTAATTCATACCACTTTATGCAATTTCATCTTGGGAACACTGAAGTCCACCCTTAGCTTTGGTCTTCTTTACCATGTCATTAGTAGCTTTTCTTTAACCAAATCAAAGTCAGCTTATTTGTTTTTATGACAAAAAACATATAAATATAAAAGCAAAGCCTAAAAGAAAGCAAGAGTGGGCATCAGGATGCTTGGCTCAAATCTCAGGGTTCTCATCCATCAGCTCCATCATCCTAAAATGGACTTAATTTCTCAGACCCAACTTTGCTCATCTCCAAAATAAAGCAATTGGAAGACATGACCACTAAGTTCTTTTCTACTTTACATCTCTAAGTGCTGTCATATTTTGGTACATTATATAAAGTCTCCTACTTGTTTAACCAAAAAGAGCTGACCTGGAAATTGTGGAGCTCCTTAATAAGTGATAATTATGGTACATGCACTGAAGTAGATGTTAATATGAAGATTACCATGCAGTGACAAAGAATTTTACTCTTCAAAGTAACAAAATGAAGAATTTTTCGTGAATCTAAGAAGTCTTACTGACAAATAGAAAAATAAATTCATACTTCACTGACAAGAATATAAATAATATATTATTTATAAAATCAATAGCCAATATGAACAGGTTTTTTACTACTGAGATAAGTTGGATACCTAAAGTAAACAGCTCATGAAAACCCAGACAGTGCTGTATAAGCTGGTGCTGTGTAAAGCTGTAGAGTGTATCTTACTGCTGCTGCACACAGCTGTGAGCACAAAGCAAGATTCAGCTCTGTGATAAGCTCTATTTTGTTTAATAAGTTTTAATTATTTAAAAAATACAACTGAGCATCATTAAATGATCAACAAAATTCTATCCACGCTGAATGGCTGAGAACTATAAATAAGAAATTACCTGTTTCTCATGTTTGTGAAATGCTCTGGAACCCACAGAGATTTGACTGCCATTTGGAGGTTTAAAAGGCAGAGAAAATGAGCAGAATTAGTTAACACTTGGGCAGCTGGCTGGGTCCTGGGGACATGAATTCAGAAGCCAAATTTCCAAAGGCTTTTAAAGATCAGACTTTTACTTCCCATTGGGTCTGGTTCAGAAGGTTCAATTCAAAATAGATTTGTCCACTAGCAAAATGGAGTAGTTAATCATTGCTCATCCTTTGGAGCTTTGTGAAATTAGAGCACTCTCTGATAGAAAGAACTTCAGAGTCAGTGAGAACAATGTACCTTTCTGCATTATGAAAGAAGGAATACTTTTCAGGTTAACTTCCAAAGGGTATTAAAAATCCATATTAATGAAAATATAGAAAGAATTTTATTCCATGAACCTTTCAACTTCATTTGAAAACTTCTATAATACCATAGCATCTAATTATCACTCCTACAGCTCTATTTTTTTTTCCCTAGGAGTTCAGAGCAATTTACATAGTTAAAGCACTTTGACAGGAAAAAAAAAATAAGGTAAAAGAAACTGAGGCACACAAAAGTTAAGAAGTTTGGTCAGTATTATAAAGGTGGAGACAAAGGAGCATAAGTTACAATTACCGCAGTAATAAAAATGACGGGGCTCAATTATAATCTTCCACTTAAATTCTGTGCTATTTTGGAATATTATTTAGTGTCTCCGAATTTCATCAAGTCTATGTAACACTGAACATTCTTCTCTGTTCAAGGTTACTCCAGTGGTTGGGCAGTGATGTTTCACAAAACAACGTTTTTGCATCTAAGAATCTGAACAGTGGTCGCTTTTTCATACGTTAACTGGAAATGAAGTCTTTTCTGTAAACATAATAAATATGAAAGTATTCAGACCATTTCTTCATTACACATCTTAAATCAGCTGAGACTTCATGCTCAGATGCATAGAACAGGGTTGTACCATGAAGACAAAGCTGAATAAGGTTCATGAGTTGCCTGAAGAAAATGAAGAAAAATAATTTGGGGAGGAAATGCAGGGAATAGATCATCAGCCACCAGTTATCAGGAGTGTTTACTGACAGGAGAATAACGAGGGGATGGAACAAAAGGTCAGGAATTCCAGACATCAGTGACAGGGCAGGAAAAAGGGTGAAATGATTGAAGCAATGAAGTTCCTACTCAGGCCCTGAATAGCACAGAGGGAAGATTTTTTTTTTTTAATGGAGGGTGTCAATTAGCATAGATAGCTCAGTTAAAATTATAGGAGAGCCCAGAGAGTGGAAATAGTTCATCACAAAACGGGAGAAGGATGTGAAAAGATCATAGGCTCCTTTTAGTGAAGGATGTTACGGAGATCCTCAGTCACTACTGGTAATTTGTGTCAATGATGCATAATAAATATTCAACCTGGAGGAGAAGGAATGAGTGTTAAATAATATTTAATCCAAAGTTTGTTTAAAATTGCAATTTTCTTATCTAGGGGTGAGAAATCACATTGCAAATTAGAACACTTTTGTATAATTACTTTAGCTAAAGTGACATAGTTGTTCTCATCAGTTGTTTTTCTTTGCATGCCAACACTTAAGATTGCCTGAAAGTCATATTCTAGGCTAGTGCCAAAGAGACAGGGGCAAATAACATGCAACTTCTTAGCCCAAGAACATGAAGAGGTAGGATTTTGCAACAGATTCAAAACCCAAAAGGCTGCTAACACCTGCAAGACATTGCTGAGGTATAGTTATTTCCTAGTGAGATCTGGTTACCAGCAATAAAGTTACCTACCATAAGCAATTTATAGACACTGAAGCAGAAAATAAACTTTAAAAAATAGCAATTCAGAAGACTCACAAACAAGATGTAACCCTGGACTTCAAGCTTGTCCAGGACAACCCTAGGTGACAGGGGGGCACAATGACTCAAAAGCCACCTTTCTGAACACTCTGAAATGGTAACAGTGGTAAGAACAGAGCAGATGAAGGAGGCTATAGATAAAAATCAGTTGGAAATAATTTCTCAGATAACTAAAGACATTTTACCCATAATAAAGAATATGGTTAGTGATACAAATTGAAAAAAGGAGTTTAGGAAATGATGGAAACCATGAATGCATAATAGTCAAAAGAAGTGAAATCCATGAAACAGATTGAAATAGATATCCATGAGGTATTACTCTGCCATAAAGATTGATAAATTTGAGTTATTTATTCACAAATGGATGTACCTTCAGGGCATACTCATAAATGAAATAAATAGGTCACAGATGTGTGAATACCATATCTTTTCTCCAGTACGAGAAACTGAAGATGCAAATAAGCTCTAGAATGTATGATCTATATTGTGGAATAGAAAATATTAAAAGGGAAATGGGGGGTAGGTATGTGACAAGATGAAAAATATGTGGTGGTAGCAACAAAGGGAAACAAAACTTATGTATACTGGGTGGCAGGGGGTTGTAGGGTGGGTAAAGGAATGGGAAAATGAGAATTAAGTCACATCAAATACTGGTATAAATTCTCAATATTGAGTGTGATTATGATGTGTGTAATAATGCACAAATAAAGACTGAAATTTTTAAAAAGCCTACTAAAAGTATACACACCAGAATGAACCAGTTCCAGGACAGAATATCATATCTAGAAGATAGATTTGTAGTTAGCTATCATGAAAACAATATTTCTTAAAAATAGCACGGGACCATGAAAAAGATCAATTCACCAGCTGCTAGAAGATGCAAAGAATAACATAAAATTATCAGTCAATAAATAATCAAAGGATAGCATAACTTACAATAAAAAGCAGAAAGCTTCCTAAGCAAGGGAAAAGAATAAGAATACAAGTAAGTGAGGCACACAGAACTCTAGTTAACCATGATCAGAAAATCAAAGGCATATAATAGTGAAGATTTCAGAAATTCAACCTAAGGATAGAATATTAAAATCTGATAGAGAAAGAAAGCAAATAACTTATAAAAGAAAGCCACCAGATTCACAGCATGCTTCTTAATATAAACCCTTAAATCAAGGAGAGCTTGGAGTGCAGTATTTCAAGACCTAAAAGTAAAGAACCCCAACTCACACTGAGGCACCCAGCAAAACAATCTTTAAAAATTGATAGAAATGTAAGATACCTCCACAATGAAGAACACTTGAAGAAATTCATAACCACCAAACCAACACTCAAAAATGTTAACGAATGTATTCTAAAAGACTACAACTCCATGAATCCCAATGTAATGAATTTATAGACAAATCAAGTAATTAAAAAGAGGGGAACATAACAGAACCAGATACTGAAATATTATCTGCCAGGGATAATTCAATACATGTCAATTTTAACTATCGATATAAGTGGATTCAATTCACCAATCAAAAGATGTAGATTAGCAGACTGGATCAAGAAACAAGATCCAACAATATGTTCTGTACAAGAAACATATGCACACTGATGTTTGTAATAGCACAGTTTCTAACAGCTAAATCTTGGAAATAGCTCAAATACCCACCAACCAATGGGGTTGCTGATCTGCCACAAGTAATCTGACTTTTTGGGTAAATGGATGTCTCTTGAGGACATAGTCTTAAGTGAAATAAATCAGATACACGTGTTTAAATATCACATTGTTTATCTCGTGTGAGAAACAAAAAGGGTAAATAAGGATTAAAATATATAATAGATGTTGGGAAACATGAAGAATGTGCACACAGGAAGAGGAATAAGGAAGAGGGACAGCAAAAGGAAAGAAAGGGTAAGAAAGTAGAATAGAAGGAAAAATGGAAGCACAACTTTTGTAAACAAGAGAAGAGTAACTGAAGGAAAAGAGGGGGCTGGAGAAAAAAGAAGAGTCA
>PVIC010038104.1:0-17806 GCA_004025085.1 Thryonomys swinderianus | reverse complement strand
CAGCATGTGTCACAGGTAGTATCTGCATATTTCCCAGAGCCTCACGCAGTCATAGATAAGGCTTTTCAAAGGTAGCTGGATCTAGAATGTGTGATGCTGGGATTAAGTGTGTTATTGGGATTAATAGTATGTTACTACTACATTACTCTACTGCTTGGTTTCGCATAGTTCTGGGTTTGGATAATGGGAAAGCCCATTTTGGGTATATCACCCACCCAAAGGGCGTGTAGCTTGAATAGAATATAAGGGACAGAAAAAGGGTTGCTGCTTTGCTACTTCACTGCTTGCTGCCTTGCTGCCTTCTGCTCACCATGAACTATTTCTGATCTGTTGTGTCCTTCTGCTATGCAATTCTGCCTTGGAGCTAGCCAATTATAAACTGAAACCTCTACAAACTGAGCTACAATATACTTCTCCTCCTTTAACATCGGATGTCAGGTGTATTGCCTCAGCAACAAAAAAGGTAACTGAGGCACCATATGATCAAACTTTCCACTTGTTGCTTAACTGTCTCAAACTTGTTACTTAGTGTACATATATTCAAACAATAAGATAATATTCAAATAATGGTTCAAAGTATAGTGATTTACACTTGAAGATTTATCTATAATTATGAATTTTAGTATTTAAATGTTTTTAAAAATCCAGATGGATTTACTAAAGTCACATTTTTGTGGCTTTTGGTTCTTCCTTTCCCTTTAAACTTGGTATTTTAATGGTTCAAGAGATTATCTATCTATCCATCATCTATTTATTTATCATCTATCTGAATTATTCATCATGTAGGAAATGTTCCAACTAAAATTAACATGAGACACAAGCTAAGTTTAAGATATACTATTCTAGACAATGAACATTTGTTTTGAAAGAAAATGGGGGAGGTGGAGATTTAGCTCAGTGGTTCCGGAGCCTGCCTCGCAAGCGCAAGGTCCTGAGTTTGATCCCGGTAACCACATACAATGCTGGGCGTGGTGACTCAGGCCCACCAGCCATCAATACCACATACTACAGTGCCGGGCGTGGCGGCTCACACCTGTCATCCCAGCACTCAGGAGGCAGAGACTGGAGGATTGCTGAGTTCAAGGCTTGCCTGGGCTACATAGGGAGCTCAGGGCCAGCCTGAACTACAAAGCGAGACCCTGTCTCAAAAAAAAGAAAGAAAGAAAGAAAGAAAAGGGGGAAAGCATATGTAGCCCTCTTCCTCCTGAGACTGTCCACAGTATCTTAAGAACCAACTATTTTCAAGGATTCCTAGAAATTGGTCTATTTGGGTTGCAGTGAAATAGAAATTTCTGGTTCCAAAAATTTCATAAATGCTTCTTAAGTGCTTCATTGATAAAGGAAGGTGACATTGGGACCTAGAATTTGAGATGGCATCGCACAATGATTTAGACCATTTGTTGGGTCTGTACTATGGAAAATATTGCTTATGTATATTCTTGAGAAAATAATTGTATAAAAATAATTTGCCTCACAAGTTAAATGAGCATATTCACCTTCTAGAAAGTTTCTCTTTAAAAATCTTTTTACAATCCATTCTGGCACTTAAAAATTTCCCTTTGCTAGCCTATCATCCAAATTCCCAAAGTGGTGAAATAAGACTGTCTTCTTTTTTCTTTTCTTATCCTATAACTCACTAGAATATCTGTACGGGGTGGGTTCTCTCTTTCCACCATTGCTGTCATGAGGTGGTGGGTGAAGTTTCCTATGCTCTGTTCTGGAGAACTTATGATTATCCTGGGATGATAATAATGATAGTGTCCAAAGGGGTTCTGAAGAGGTAGATATTCAACTAACACACTGGGGAGGGGAGACCACTTCTAACAGCGCTCGCTGTTCTTTGTCTTGACTTCCAGCTTGCTGCATAGAGCTTGCAACTTAAAGGTGATTGATCATATGCGGCAACTCTTCTCTTTCATTCCTAACTCTCCTGTGATCCTGCTCTGGGGATTCTATCTTCCTCCATATTTTGTCACCACCATTTAATTTCCTTTCTTGCAACCTTCAGTGCTCTTCATTCCAGGTGTAGGAGTTGAGGTCACCTCTTTTTCTTTGTAGCTTTTTAATTTTTGTTGTTTAATGTCCTTTCCCACAGTCTTACCTTAGAGTCTCAAAAGACAGTTAGGAAATGAGCAAGATATTAACCGACCAATAACCCAATAACAACCATACTAAATAAAAAAAAACATAATAATGAATAAATTAAATATTTGTGTCTTTTTACTGTTTGTGTAGAAAAACATGTCAATTTTTCTGTGTTCATCTAATTCAAGACATATTAAAAGTAAGAGAATAAAAACAAAAAGATGAACATTTTTGGTTAACAACAAACTACAGTGCAGAGAGATTCCCTCCTAAAATCTTGCCATTATCAAAGAATTGAGAAGAAAAGCAAAAGTCACAGAAGTTTTACATTTATTAAACATTAAAGAGGAGGTTTGAGAAGTGCTCTGTAGTGATCGTGGGGTACTTAGAGCAGAAAAAGATGTACGCTTTCCAGGAAAGCTCACAGTGGTTACAAAATTAATGACCTCTGTATTTTATACCCCCATTCTGGCATCAGGTCTGGGCTACCCCATCAAAAGCCTACTTGATATTGTGTCAGAATAATTGGAAACATGAATCTCTGGCTGGTGCCAGGTGCAGGGTTTGGCAGCTGCTCTGCGTGTTTCCTGGATGTCCATGCTGGACAGTTGTCTGATTGAAAGGTTCTTCCCAATGTCCCAGTCACTTTGCTGTGCTCTACTTTCTTGTACCGTTTCTCCCTATGAGACATAGATTCCCCTAATCTTTCATGGGCGGCTGAAGGAGGGCTGGTCTCCATCTTCACATGAAGGGGTGTGGCCCTTCCAGCTGGGGCTTATGTGCTTTCTAACTATATGGGGAGGCTGTGGCTCATTGGCTGTGTTGAAAATAAACCTATCAGAAAACAGTGGAAAAAGATTTAGTGGACTATTGAGTTGAGAAGCACTGGTGAGTTTGTCAAGAGAGTCATGGACTGTTGTCTGGATTAACATCTGAAAGCTTGGATGAATAGCTTTAACCGTTAAGTTGGGAATGTAGAGCAAAAAACATGAGAAGAAGCAGGCTGTAACATTTTCTGGTCTGAAAATAAGCACTATGGCAGACTTAGCAATTAGAGACATCAAGTTTTATTACTATGCTTCTTGTGCAGGATAAATCATGGCAAAGATGAGTTTCAAATAAAGTACCGAGAGTCTGAGCTCTAGCCCTAATAAAGTTACTCACATTATGTACAGGAATCCCAACAGGTTCCCAATTAAACTAATGGTGGATTAGGGACCTTTGTTGACTATATTTATCTGTATCCAAAGCAGAACTGAAGACCTGAAGGTCTCTCAGCTGTTCACAGGAGCAGCTTTCTCTCAACCGAGAAGCAGTCTGGGCTCCTCATGATTCTAAGCCTCATGTGGACGAATTTTGAAGACCTGTTGGATGGTCACTCCCAGGGTTACCAGTGGACACTTTGTACGTAGGATTTTTGTAGCTTGTCACTGTGTCCATTGAGAGACTGAATTTCCCTGAGAAACAGATAGACTCGGAGGGTGGGTGACATGAACTTCCCCTTCCTTAAAATCCTCTTTAAGTGACCTAGTCCTTAAATGGGCCTCTCAGAGATAAAAGAGCCATAAAAGCTTGAACATAACGTGTTTTGCTCCACTTTCCGTGACCTTTGCAGAAATGACCTAACTGCTTGCTAGTCTGTATCCACCTCTTTCCATTTCCTAGTTCACACTGGATCCAAACCACACTGCCCTAACAGGTAAGTTGTTCTTTTTCAGATTGCGAGGTCAAATTATTCCCAATTTTTAGGGACACAGCCTCATAATGAGTTTGCTCAAATTTCCCGCGGCATGCCCTGGGACCTGTGGGGCCTTCTCACTGGACGGCATCCCATGCAGAATTAGGCAGCCCACTGAGTTCAAAGCACCCTTGTGAGACTGAAGTAGTAGTGCTATTAAACAGATATTTCGGCTTAATTTGATGGTGGTGATGCCTTATTTTTTCTTCCTTAGAACTCTTCACTCTATGGTTCACTGGCTCCTTAGGGAAAAGGGAAGAGTCCCCAGTGGACTCCCTTAGAAATCTTAAACTTCTAAGAGATCAGGGTCAAGCCCCCTGACAGCAGGGCTTATCCAACTAAACATATTATCCTATACATTATCCTGATAATACTTTAGTACTTTGTTTAAGACAGTAGAGGTAGAAGCATTGTGTGTAAGAGAAGAAAAGAAAAATTTTTAAATGGAAAGTATCTCACAGCAGGCTGAGTTAAAATTTACTGAGCATTTCTTCTGTTCATCCTCTCAGGCACCTTTAAAAATTACCTGAATTTCTGAATCATGGAGGATTCTAACTCGAGTCCCACATGTTCCCTGGAATCAGAGGCTTTAGCTCTTATCTATAAGGGTCAGAAAGATGAGGAAGCTTTTTGAGAACTTTCGGCTCCCGTGACCATGAGGACACAGTTGCAGGCAGGACCCTACACACACCGTGGCCTTCAGAGTGCAGCACAGGGGAGGTGAGCCGGACACGGCAGTGCGGTCTGAACCACACTGCAGGAAGTTGCAGGGCCGGGGAAGGACTGGAGCCCCAAGGGCCAGAAGGCTCCCTGCTGTGCTGGCCTCAACAGAAGGATGGGAGGCACCTGCCTAGCGCTGTGCCAGTGGACTGTCGCAGGATGTGGACTACCGGCCTGGCACAACCAGCTTTGGTGGTGTGGCAGGGCCAGGGGCCACTCTTCCATACCAACCACAGTGAGCAGCAGTGCACGTGGGTTGTGTGGGCTCTGGCCAGTTGTTTGGGCTCCTGTGCCCTAGACAGGAGAGGAGGTGGGAAGGAGTGTAAGTTGTAAGCGTGCACAGCCATGGCTGGCACACACGAATGGAGGAGAGTGACAAAGTGCTTCTCCAGGTGGGCGTCCCTAGGCTCACTAATTTTCTACCTCGTGGCTGGCTTCGCCAAACTGTTAGCTGCGTGCTGGGGCGACCAGTCTCCCTTCTAGGCTCTTGTCCGGTTTAGGGAATTGGGCAAGATGAGCTAAAAACAGAGAGGGTTTACATTTATTGAACATTAAAGATAAGAAAAGTGGGGAGAAAAGAAATGCTCTGAAAAGACGTGGTCTGCAGAGTTAGGGCCAGTTCAAGTAGGGAAAGGGTTACACCCTGCAGAAGGCAGGGCAGGACGATGAACAGTCTCGCAGTGGCCACAAGGTCAATGGCTGTGGTCTTTAGAGTCACACTGTAATGACAGATCTAGGCTGTCCCACCAAAAATCCACTTTATCTTGTACCAGAAGAACTGAAGAGAGCATTCTCTGATTTTCAGGTGCAAATATTGGAAACTACTCTGCCCAGTTAGCAGGTCTGTGTGACTGACAGGTCATGCTGAATTGTCTATTATTATTGCTTGCTTGTGACAAAGCACACCTTCTGAACACTGGTGACCTAGAATCGGGCATCTGAATAAGTGTTGTAGCTTGTATCTAGATGCCCCCCCCCAAGCCTCAATGCACTCATAGGTGGCGCTTTGTGAAGTACCTAGATCTAAGGTGTGTCATACTGGGTCATCGGTGTGTGGTACTGAATTAGTCCAGTGTTTGAAATTTGCAGTATGAGAACCTATAGATGTAAATGAGTTCTAGAATGTATGATAGTTTTTGTAAAATAGGAAAAATCCAAAGGGAATTTGATGTGGGAACATAATAAGGGGAAAGAATTAATATGATTCCAAAAGAAAATAAAAGAACATGTATATAAGGGGTGCGGGATTGTGGGTGGGTAAGGATGTGGGTAAAAATAAGAATTAACTTCTGCCATATACTGGTACAAATTCCCCAATGTTGTGTGTGATTGTGAACTGTATATAAAATGTATCAATAAAGAAACTTGCATAGTTCTGGGTGTGGCTTAGTGGATTTACAGGAGCGAAAAGCCCACCTTGGGTATGAGTGTCAGTAACCAGAAAGTTTGTAGCATATTTGGGCCAAAATCAGTAGGATCACTTCTGCTGCTGCTTCACTGCTTGCTGCCTCCGCCTGCCACACTGCTTCTCCTCTTTGATGGCCCTCTGCCATGCTTCCCTATCTGGGAGCCCACTGACTATGAACTGAAACCTCTAAAACTATAGAAGTTTGACATTTTGGGTGTTGGGTGTTTTGTCTTCCTCTTTTAATTTTGGGTGTTGGGTATTTTGTCTCAGCAATGAGGATAGTAACTAAGACAGATTTTGGTAGCAGAGAAGTGGGGTCCTTGCTGTGATGCTACCTGGCCATGTGGTTCAGAAGCTTTTGAAGGAGGTTGTGGAAAGAATTTTCAAAGGTTTGGAGATGATGGCTGAAGAAGTAACCCTGGAATGCTGTGAGCTGTACTTAGTGGTATATTCTGGTCAGAGCTCAGAAGAACAAAATGTTGACCACAGCACATCTGGGAAATACCATGAGCTCAAGAGGTTTCAGTTGAGAGAAAGGACTCCATCGACAGTTAAACTCCAGAACGTGTGAGTTATGCTCTGGCAAAATAAATTTGTCTGCATTTTGCTTGTGTTCAGAGATTTTGCCTGAGACTAAAATTAGGAGTAGTGAGTTAGTTAAACTTGGGGAATAAGTTTTAAGGCAGTCTAATGTTGAGGCAGCGGCATGGCTACTATTAGAAGATTTTAGCCATTTGTAACTTGAGAGTAAGGAGCAAATGGCCCAGCAGAATGATTTTCAAAGTTTTGAGTTTGGCTGGAAATAAAGCCACGGTGAAGTTGTGCCCCAAAAAGATGGAGCAGAGGAGAACGTTTTCGCTGAAGAGGAGCAGAATGATGGAAAAGGATGCCTAAGGACATCACAAGGACCAGCACGACTCCACCGTGTGCAGCTTCGGAACTGCGGGGATCACAGAGCTGCTTCGGGTCCTCTCCTGTCCGGACCCTGCGCACCCCTTCTGGAACTGGGAATGTCTCTCATCTTCCACTGCGTGTCCAGCCACCTTCCCACAGAGGCGCCCTCCGCATCCAGCATGGCATCGGCGCCCCCGGGAGCCCTCAGGCGGCGTCCTCCTTCCTTTCCTTGTCCTGTTTCAGGCCAAGCTCAGGTCTGCTCCTTCTGCCATCTGCCCGCCCGCAGTCTGTCTTCCTGCTGTGCGAGCACCTGCCTGTCGCACAGGGTCACGTCCTCAGTGGACGCTGAGCCCCCTAAGCCGCGTCCGAGGCCTGCCCGGGGCACCGTGGCTGTCTTCAGGACACACCTTTGTCCCACCACCCTGCTTGGCTATGGCTGGAGCATGTGGAAAGAAGAGAACTATTGGTTTATTTTTAATTACACATTCTTGCCTCTTGTTTTAAACAATCTATCTGTGTATTTCTGTAAGTCTAGTGCTTTTGCTTTCTTTAGCAGAGTATTATGAAACTAGACTTTTATGGCCCTGGAAGTTACCTGAAATACTTTTCATTTATTTATTTTACACCAAAACCACCACTGGCTTCCTTTGTTAGGATGAGATGTAACACAAGACTCCCAATTTGGTCTCAGACTCTCTTTCTTTTCCATGTCTACAGCGGTGGAACTGAGCGCTTCAGCTCTTCTGAACTTTTTTCTGCAAATATGTGACTTCTACACATGTGGACATATGCCCATTCTTCCTGGAATGCTTTTATGTCATCTTCTATGTGAAAACCTTCGATTCATCTTCTGAGATTCAGATTAAATGTCACTTCTCAGAGAAATCTTTCCCAGCCCCATCTGATAAGTGGGTCCTTCTGGCTTTTTTAAAGAGTATTTAGAGCACATGTTACTAAAAGTCTGCCACTAACCAGACATGTAGCCCTCAACAAATTGCTTGCTTTCTCCAGGCCTCCGTTTTCTTATCTGTCAAGGGGAGACAGTAACTGTTCCACCTTTGTACAGCTGTCAAAAAGTGAGTCGCAAGTCACTGCCATGTTAATTATTGCTATTACTATGATTATCTCATTTTATGTATCTCACAAAAAGTGTTCTCTGGTCAATTCCTAGAACTTAATTCAACTTATACAATGTAATGCATAATCAGTATCTTCCGAAGAATTGCATTAATTCTGCAAACAGTAAGTATGCACCATGTGTCATGCAATATTATGATCAAATAGGCACATTTTCTGACCTTGTGAAAGTTATAATTTAATAGAAATAGAGAGCCTAGCAAATAATCATACAGGTCATTGAATAAATGAAGGCAAACTATGCTAAGTCTTAAAAAGAGTAATTATTACAAGGAACATGTGGCATCATCGAAAGAGAGCAATTCCTGGCTTAATTTCTGAAACCCTTGGGAATTCCTGACTGTAAAGGTCACAAGGGCACTTTTAACCTGATGAGGTATCGCTTGGCAGCCCCAGAAGTTTCCGGCTGGGAGTTGGCACTTAGAAACTTGAAACTTTCAGCCTTACCTCAAATCTTTAGGGAGCGGTGGGGGCTGGCTGGAGAGCTAACCACTGGCTGCCAGGAAAACTTGTGTAATGAAAACCTCCCTGAGAACCTCATGGATTTAGGGAGCTTCCTGGTTGCCAGCACGGTGAGGTCCTGGGAGGTGCCCTGCACTGATAAAACATGGAAACTGTCCCCTCACCCACCTCATACCATGTCTTGTGACTCGCCCCCGGTTGGCAGTTCCTGAATTACAGCCTTTGTCACATACCAGCCTTGAGGAAGTAAAGCGGTGCTGAAGTTTTATTTGTTGTAGCAAATTATTAAACCTGAAGAAGGGCTGGCATGAAGCTCTAACTTTACAGCCAAGTGGGAGAGAGGTGTGGGCAACCTGGGCACTTAATGTTGTAACTGTCCTCTGAAGTGAGGTGCCCGTCTTGGTGTCAGGAAGAAAACAAACTCTTGTTTTGGTGTCACAGGAGTTGTGAGTAAAACCAACTCTGGGTAAATGGACTGGAGGGACTAATCCAGATCAGGGGGTAAAAAGTTACTTCCAGCAAAGCAAACTTTTAATAGAAATTGAGCAGGTGAAGAGGGAATGGAAGAGAAATAAGCTATGTCACGGTGTATGTGAGCGTGGCTTCACCCACTGGGCTTCAGAGGGCAGTGAGTGCCATGCGGGCTAAGAAGGGTACGAAGCGAGACGAAAGGAAGTCCGCGCCCACACCGTGTGCGACTTAAGGAAGTTTGTGCTGATGGAACCTGACACAGAAAGCAAATGCGAGTTTTACTCAGACTGGTGACGCGATCCTGGTCTCCCTCACCTGGGACTGTACTGGGAAGAGTTTATATCACGGGCACAGGCAGAGGATCGGGGCTGCCTAAAGAAATAAAGAGCAGGCGGTGGCGATGGAGCAGAGAAGGAAGGAGCCAGAAGAGCGCATCTGGTGGTGCGTGGATGCCGTTAAGTGTGTGGGAGGCGTCAGGAGGACGCAGCGCCAGACTTGCACCGGAGAAACAGCGGAAGCAGAGGACATTCACTGACCCCGGTGAAAGGAAGGAGAAGCCGTTCTCTGCAGGGAGACAGAGTTCAGTCTGGGCATGTGGGGTGACCGCAGGAAGCTCAAGCGGAAACGCACAGTATGCTGTCGATTAAATGAGTCTAGAGTTTAGAAGCATCTGAACTCTGCGTAAATTTGATAGTTCTCAAAATAGACACAAAATCCCTCTTCCGTCTTTCTTTGTTTCTAGTATTGACAAAACCATGAGTCGTATCTGCTTTAATCTTTTTGAATAATTGTCACCCTGTCTGTCTTGTATGGGTGAGTGGTTGCTGTGGTTTGGCAAAGTAAGCCCCAAGTCCCGTGCAGGGCGCCCAGCCTGTGGCAGGCCTGGTAGGAGGTGAGAGGTGATAAGTGAAGTCAAGTCTGGGCTGTGCCCTTGAAAAGCATCTCGGGGCCCTGGGCTCTTCCTGTCTGCTCTCTCTCATGTGCTCGCATTAAATGGGCCGCGTGACCACAGGCCCAAAAGCAGCAGAACAGCTGACGTGCACTGAAGTCTCTGGAGCTGTGAAGTCAACCTTTTCTCCTTCTAAACTGATGAAATTAGGTGTTTTGTTGTGGTGACAGAAATCGAACACAGCTGTATGTGCAGAAAGCTAGTGGGCTTCTCTGCTGTGTAATGGAGTCAGTTTTAGTATAATGCCACAAATATGTTGTTCAAAATGGAAGTGAAAATGTATAAACTATACACTAAAATCCACAGAGTTTATAGGAAAAGTGAGGTGTTACACAAAAAACTTCATCAGTTTTAGACATATTTAGAAAAAGATGGAGTATTCTGTTGTTGTTGGATGGAACACTCTATAGATACCTATTAAATCCATTTGTTCAAAGATTTGGTTCAATTCTGTTATTTCTTTGTTGATTATTTTGTCTTACTGATCTGTCCTTTGGGGTTGGGTATTGTTGATCCTCCATTACAATAGTATTGCTGTTCATCTGATTTTTCTTGTCCATTAGTGTTTCTTGTTTAAGGTGAAGCACACTAGTATTTGGTGCATGTATGTTTATAATAGTTAACTCTTTCTGTTGAATCAATGCCTTATAATATATATATAGCTACCTTTACTCATTTTACATTTCCTGGTCTTTTCTGACCAGTCTTGGTTTACAGTACATTTTGTCTGAAATTAGGATAGCAATCCCTGCTTTTGTCCAGGTTTTCATTGCATATAATATTGTTTTCCATTCTTTGATTCTTAATCTGTGAATTTTTCCTACTTTTCATTCACCCATACTCAATCTGCAGAGCACTTATATATATGTATACAAAATTAAGACATTTAAAGCATTCTATGCATATATCACTTCTGTTATACTTAAAATTAGAATTTAAAAAATGTAAAATAATCTAAAATAGTATTTTGTAGTTGTTATAATTCTCATACATTCGCAAAGGATTGGCATGAAGCAAATGAATAGACACAAAACAGGACAAGATCCTTCATATGGACAAAAGACAGGATTCTCTGGACTTACTCCATGGCCTATCACTCACTGAAACAAGAGACATGTCTTTTTCCCTGTCCTCCCTTGCTAAAAATGTATGGAATGCACCTTCACCACCTCTACCTCGTCTTATTGCCAGGAATAGATGAGCTAGAACAGCATAGCCTTGGACCAGCAATCTGTGCCCAAGGGCAAGAATACCACAGACCATGTCCTACGTAAGGAAGATGTCCCTTATAATGTGCCTCCCAAGAGTTCTCTACTTAGGGCCAATGGGAAGTTTCCAGACCCTAAGGCACCCAGAAGCTCCACAAAACCTTATCCTTTCCTTCACTGACCAGCTCATCTGAGCGCCTTCATCAGAACTGTCTCTCCTTCAGCTTTTGTTCCCCTCAGCCAGAGGTCCCTTCTCCATCTTCTCTTCCTTCTCAATAAAATCTTTGGTCTATTAATCATGACATTGCCTCAGTTTTAATTCCTGTGATTACTGAGGCAAGTTCCCACATGCACGTCATGTCAGAAAGATAAAGGGATGGATGGATGGATGTGTAGATACAGATAGAAAACAAAAGAGGGAAAGGAATGGAATTTCATAAGCTTATGAGTAACTCATTCCTAGAATCCAATGAAATTATTGCAAAATTGAGGTCAAAAATTCACTCTAGTTGTACAAATCAATCTACTTTTTACTCATTTTACATTTTTAATCACATGAAGAATGCCAGAAGCAAAGCATTGTGGTGTGGTGGTGCTGGTTGCTGGGGGTTGAACTTGGGATCTTGTGCTTGTGAGACAGATGCCAGAATCACTGAGCTAAATCCCCAGCCATGATAAATATCTTCATAATGACTTCTAAGGTAATTTGATGAATCCAATGTTGGCAAAATAAGAGATAAAAGAGGATGTGGGTGAGGGGAACAGAAAAGAATTGCAATGTGTTAAGTACATGTATAAATTCTCTATAATGAATGTAATCATATATTGCAAACATGTACTGTAAAAATATGGAAAATTAGAGTTTAAAAAATTTAAAAAGAAGACTAGAAGCTGTTAATTGTGTAAGGGAAGAAAAATATTTAAACAGTGAGTACTAGAGTTTTTCTTAGTACAATAATATCTTTCTTTGAAAAAAGAACTTTGATTTCTGAAACAGACGGGAAAATGAACATGTATTAAAACCTATATCTTTCACTGCCAAGATACAGAATATTAAATGTGGGTATGGGGGGTAGTGGAGCCACAGTTAGAAGATTCTGAGAAGTAAAACAGTATAAAATTAACATTTCATATTACAAATTAGTGACAACCAGCATTTTATAAATATATTGATAAAAAAGTACAGTGAATTCAGCTGACATTAGGGAAAGTTTAAAATGCAGATGTAGGAAAACAGCATAATTTGGAAAAGTAAGTTGTAATACAATGGTAGTCACAATGTATTTGGCTTTTTAAAGTCATCAAGAGATGAAGTTCTGAAAAATAAAGAAAATCTATGTGCTGTTTATGAGTTGGTCCGTAAACTTCAACACAGAACTGTTACACATAAAGATATTTTCTATGGGGCCGGAGGGTTAGCTCAGTGGTTCCGGCGCCTGCCTCGCAAGTGCAAGGACCTGAGTTCGATCCCCGGTAACCACATATAATGCTGGGCGTGGAGACACGCCCACCAACAATCAACACCACATACCACAATGCCAGTGGTGGCTCACACCTGTCATCCCAGCACTTGGGAGGCAGAGACAGGAGGATTGCTGAGTTCGCGGCGGCTTGCCTGGGCACCATAGTGAGCTCAGGGCCAGCCTGAACGACAACACGAGACCCTGTCTCAAAAAGCAAAAAAAAAAAAAAAAAAAAAAAGATATTTTCTATGTAAACTATCAGGAAGAGAAGTACACTCGACAGGGTGAGTGAAGCCCCGAGAGAAGGAGCACAGTGGTCCGGGGAAAGGACAGCCGTCTCTGGTATCCCCACTGACACCGGATCTTGGCATCGAATAAAATCCCTGCGCGGATTCTCACGAGAAGAACTGACAGTAGCTCCCTGCCTGATCCCGGGTCCAGACTTCGGGGACTCTGTCGCCGCACGTTTCCTGGATCTTCGTGATTGACAGGTCACGCCCACTTGTCAAGCCAGTCTGCCGCACTCTAATCTGCTGTCTCACTAAGAACGGTGCTCATTATTAATTTTATTTAAGAAAGCAAATTTATCATGAGCATGTGATCTCAATAATGCACAACAATGTCTGGGTAAAAAATTAAGATTATTCTTTGATTGAAAGATTGCAGGTAACATTCATTTTTCCCTTAGATTATGAAGTTTTTTATTTTGTTTGTCTCTAAGCTTCTTGGTAAGCACATAATGATTTATAATTATGAAATGTGATTATTATTAAATGTGGTTAGTAAAAAGGACAGATTATGTAGCTTTTGCATAAACAAGGACTAGTCACACGGAGTTTAATTGCCTAGCTGTATATTCAAATCTAGAGTTTAAGAAAATGATAAAATACAGAGGCAGTGTTAAACACCTGATCCTATTTCTCATCAGAGAATCCAAAGTGATAGTTCTGTAGAAGTTTAGTTTAGCTATTACGAGTAGGCAAAGGAGCCTAAAGACAGTGTCTGATGAAAGAAAATAAGCTGTCTGGTGAAGAGATCATGCAAGCAGCGAGCTAAACTGAGAAGTGTAAAAGAAGAAACAAGAACAATAGAGAAAAGGTTAGGATAAGAACAGAGAGATGAGGACTCTTCCTGGCAGGAAGGAGACTCTTACCGCAGTTACCCCCATCTCACTGGACTTCAGACTTAGAGAAAACATTAGAAGCGCAGAATGACCAGTTTCTTTTGAACTCACGCCTTTGGGATAAAAAAAAATAAAAGGTCTCTTATTGAACTCAGGTCACTCATATAAGAGCAAGACAAAGGACACAGTTGGACTTCCATTTGCAATTCTTTCATGATAGACATCTACCATGAGATTTTCCTTATTTCTGATAAAACATCCCAAACTTCCTCTTGTAGTTCGCAGTTTTATGCTTCAACTCTGTGAAACCACAGGCTCGGTTTGTACAGAATTAACTGCTTCAGTATGTGCTCCTGTGTTTTCACCTGCCTAATGGTTGTATTGATGCAATTTTTCTCAGATCTACAGCACTTCAGAACCAAGGACACTAACACGGAGTTTGACTATGATTTTTCATATGCACAGATCAAATAGCAGTATTCTTGGGATGTAACCAGTAGCAATGGCCTTTGGGGATCTCTTAAGATTTGGTACAAATTTCTAGACTTGCTGTTTTCAATAAGCAATGCTAAAGCGATAGTATAAGTTCTGAAACAGTGGGCTCAAAAGAATGTTACAACATTATTCTTATATGTTCCTCGCCTTGACCAGGAGTCAATATTTTCTGTTTGCTCTTTTTTGGTAAGCTAACTCTAGAATTGTTGGAATAAGCCCTTGCAGAGCTGGAATTATTAGGAAATTGGGTTACACAAGAATCAGACTTTAGATTTGAGCGGACTGGTTTTCAAGCATGGAATGACTGACTTGTTAACTGATTGTACTGTTGAGTGCATATGGATCATCCAGGCAGCACAGCATTTGTGGACAGAGACTACATCAAGCATCAAGTACATTCACAGACTTGAAGAAGAGTTGTAAGCGTTCATGTACCTGAGAATTAGATACACCAACCATTGTTGCTGCTGGTATTGGCAACCTCAATGAGACATTTTATTCTTGCAGTCAGACAGGATACAAGTAAAAGACTTCTATAAGAACAAGTCAGAAAACACTCAAGCAATATTTTATCCAAAGTCATCCATTCTGCACACAAAATATCCATCATGCATAGTTTAGGAAGGACACAATCAACAGCTTCAAAAGGTTTTAGCAAAACAAATGAAGCTAAGGTCTACAGTGATTGGTGGGTTCTACTCAAGGCCAGGATGTTGCTCCATATGCTGAGAAGCCTGAAGGAGAGGAATCCATACTTTGGCCCTTTAAATTAAACTCATCACTGTAGATTATACCAAAGGTTTATGGACTGTCTCTAATCAAAAATATTATTAGATTATTAAATTAATTTTCTATTTTACATGGTAATTTTCTATTTTACATGGTAAAATTCATGTCTTCTGTGCTCCTTCTGGGAGGTTATCAGGATATTTTAAAACTCTTCAGCATTTGACAGATTTGAACTTTTCACACGTAAGATTGTTTTTCACGTGTGAAGCACTTAGCCAAGTACGTTCTTAGTAAAAATGTACCAGATCTAATTCAAATATCATTTGTTTTCACTTCATTTTATTCTTTATCCAGATTGTTCTTGTAACCTCAGCTTCTGGAGCACAAGCCCAGTCATTGTAGCTTCTATAAATGATATTTATAGCAGGTTTTTAAAAAACAAACATTTGACAAAGCTTTTATTTTTTAGAATGCTTACAAATATTTTATAGGCATATGTAGACATATTTTAAATATATGTTTACTGGAGTCTTGGTCCCATATTAAAACTCAGGTATGGAGATACACAAGGTAACACACATAGTATTATAAGGCTATGCTTCTATATAAAATGATTCTATATAATACACAGTCCTTCCTAATGTGCTGAAGGTGTGTTCTAAGACTTCCACTGGACTTTCTTATAGATAACACAATGATAAAGTTTAATTAAAAAAATAGACACAGTAGCCAGGCGTGGTGGCTCACACCTGTCATCCCAGCACTCGGGAGGCAGAGGCAGGAAGATTGCTGAGTTTGAGGCTTGCCTGGGCTACTTAGTGAGCTCAGGGCCAGCCTGAACTACAAAGCGAGACCCTGTCTCAAAAAAAAAAAAAAATAGACACAGTAAGCCACTAATGGTAAAGTAATAAAATAGAATAATTAGTAAAACTATGTGAATGTGGTCTCTCTATTTAGATATTTATCTTACAATACTTTCACTTTTCCACTTAAGGAAGCAGAGTATGGCTTCTTTTGCTTATGCAAATTAGAAGCATCACTGACCTTGTGTTCTGGGGCCCGTTACTCACTGAAGTAAGGGCGACTTGGCCCTGGCAGTGACGTTGGCGCGTGTGCTGGAGGAGCTCCTCTGGGTAACTGGCATTCTGGCTGTAGTGAGGTTTACCTGCCTGTGACCTGCGGACCCCACCTTTAAACCCGTCAGTCAAGAGCACCACTTTCCAGGAGGACTTTCCAGGAGGCGACTACTGTGAATGGCAAGATGGTTCTGTAATCAAATCTCCCTTGTGAGCTGCTGGGTTAAAAAATCCTAAATTGCTTCTGATTTTAGGATTGCTTAGTAGGCTCATGCGTTTGAAAACTTCTAAGAGAAGGATACAGTGTGCAATAAAGTGCTTATAAAGCATCTTAAAGCTTACATTTCTACAGGATCCTGTTGCTTGTTTTTAGAGAGGGCCTTATTTCTTCTGTGTTTCAGATGTGTGTTGGATGTGGCTCCTACTGGTTCTTCAAGGCTGATTACTCGCCACTTCCCAGCTCGCTGTGACATGCATCATGTCAGTAGCTTAAAACTGGCCATGGTGGAAATCTCCATGAGAATCAGCAGACTCAGTAAATCAGAGCATCGCCTTGAGGAGCTGGTTTTTAAGTCTATCAGTGTGGTATTCACAAGACTCACTTTGCCTGTTATTCAGAGAAAGCGCCTGTCACGTAGAAAAGGGCCACTCCATGAAAAACTGTGGTGTGAAAAGGGCTGGATAACTCATCTTGAAGAACACATTTGTTTTTCCTTTCCTTGAAAGTATTGTGGGATACATATTTTATCACTACTGTTACTAAAATGTCAACAACTCCTTTCATAACAAATATACAATTTTCTGCTTAAATTTGAGGATATTTTAACCTTCTCAGTCCGCAGGAAGCTGGCAAAAAGTGACATTATTCCCCGGAGCTGCATCGCTAAGACTCAGGTCCCAGACCCCAGGCACCATTCCCAGCGCGGAGGATTGTGGCTCTGGAGCTGCCTTGTGACGACCCAGGCCCGAGAGGAGCCCGGAGCCACTTCCCGCGCCCTCCACACCGGAGCCCCGCTGAGGGGCCAGCAAGGTAAAAAACAAGGGATTCTGGCTTCTGTTCTGCCGTCTACTCCTAGATCCCTCTGTTCACCTCTGGTCCCCACACCCTCTCCCATCTTCCTGCCAGAACCAATACCCAGAAGTAACAGACTCTTAGGCTGCCCTGTCTCTTCTCCTGTACTATTATAAGGAGTGCAAGGTCTCCAGCGGTCCTGCATCATAGAGTTGGCACTGTTTTATATACGCCCTTTTATCCTCTGTTACCCGCTGGCATATATGAGGCTCTCGAGTCTAGGTGATCTTCATAAATCTGCTGACCCTATTTCACTCTCCTTCTGTCTCCCTACCTCCCTGATTCTCCAGTGACCTTTTATTCCCAAAGGGTTCTGGGGGTACATTTACAATCTACATGTTGCTGATATAACCATTGCTGATCACTTCTAAATTTTGGCATATGGACATAGAGGTAACTCATGAGCTCAAAGTCTTCAGAATAAAAATTAATAAAACTTTTTATTTACTGTGTTTAATTCTGATATTGGCACTCATTGTATTCTGGTAACAAAGATGATGTGATTGTTCTGTTCAAATACCTCCCATGATGTGTCAGAACTGAGAACTCTCAAGGATCATTACAGATTCAAGGAGGATAACCCAGGAAGGTGCCACTTCCAAAGGGCCCCAGATAATAGAAAGAAAGAGACATGCAACAAACACTGCTGTGTCATCAGGCAAGGAATTAAACAAATAACATTAGTAACAACAAAAGAGTAGAAGTGAGAAAATATACAAAAAAAAAACAGACAGAGAGATCACCACCACAGGGAAATTCAGAGAAAAGGGAAATAG
>PVIC010038103.1:0-11656 GCA_004025085.1 Thryonomys swinderianus | reverse complement strand
ACAAACCCATGTCTTTCTGTTTCCTTCTTCCCAGCTCAAGCTTTTCCTGAGCAGCTCTCTGTCCGTCACTTGTTTCCACTCTGCCCATGGGAAAGTTATTCTGAGAATTTGCCCAGCTACTCATTATGTTTTTCCCTAGGACATGTCTCCTAATTTTACATTGTCTGTCATTTATATCACTTCTTTTGACATTTAAATAATATTTCTCTAATTGCTTCTTCTCTAGTGACTTCCATCAAGACAGTTTAGTGTTTATCGAAAGGTAATATTTGTTTGAGTCTCCCTGGTCAACTTAGAATCACCTCCAATCCATGATGAAGCAATAACCTGCTTGGAAAGATGCACTGTGTCTGAATAAAATAAACTATGACCGTACTGTATTTAATTATTGAGATACAAATATACAACATATACATGTACATACATATATGTACGTAATACATATTAAAGGTCCTCACTATATGATGGCAGCTGTAATTTGCAGGAAAAGCTTTTAAAATAAATCAACATAAAAGAGGGAGCATAAAAGAAGGAAACATAAATTATTATCTTAAAATATAAAATATAATTATTGTAATGTAGACTTTAATAAAACATTAAATTTTGTTATCTTAGTTCTAAAAATCAACACATTTTCCTATAAATGACTCGTTTATCTTTCTTTATGGCAAGAGTACTACTCCATGGTAAAAATCACATTTTATTTTCCAATTCATCTATTGATGGATGTATTCCTACTTCTAGGATCCAACTATTTTGAAATGTGCACCCATAAACATGGATATGCATGTATCTCTGTAATATGATGTCTTTCCAGAAAATGCCTAAAAGGGGGATAGCTGAGTCAAATGGAATTTCTACTTTTAGTTTGTTAAGGAAGTGTCCACATTGATTTCCAAAATAGTTGTACCACTTTACATCCCCACCAACAGTGCAGAAAATTTTCTTTTTCCCCATAGCCTCTCCATTATTGAGTTATTTGTAGGAAAATAGATGAAATCTGAGGTCATAATAGTACGTGAAATAAATCAGAAATACCAAGGTAAATATCACATTGCTTCTCTTTTATGACAAACTCAGAGTTTAAAAAAAAAAGAAGCAAGATAATAAATAAATAATGGAAGTAGGGAAATAGACCATTCTTAAAGGGGAGGGAATCAAGAGATGGAAGGAGGAAGAGAGGGACGAGGTAAGGGATGAAAAAAGGGATTAAGATGTAATAAGTACAGTTATTAACTTGAATGCAAAATTTAGGTTTGAAACACAGGTAATTAATTTGTAAGTCAGTGTTCATTTGTGGCATGTATTTTGGTTAAATATTAGAGTAAAATATGATTCCTTTCATATTATTTTCACCACAATCTTAAAGGAGATAATTTTAGAAAGCATTTTGAACTATTCATTTTCCCTCAAATCACTGATATTCAAGGTATTGGATTCTCAAGTACCTTTTCTAAATCTCTCCTCCTGTCAACAGTTCTATTTGCACTGACCATAATTCTGTAATTTAGCAAATTTACAACTTCACCTGTGTCATGATAATCAGAAATCTTGAAACACCTTACTTTACAATCCAGATCTTACTGTATTATGTGATATTTATACTATTCTAGAATCAAAAAAATCTAAGACTAATTAGTTGAGATAAATGACAGTACTATTTAGGAAGCTTTTCAGGTAAGAACTTTTTTATTTTGTCATTTGAGAGCATTTTATTTTATTTTGAAATTGATATTGTTGGTACATTTTATGTACACATTTTGTTCACTATAGACACTGAGAATCTGTGCCAGTGCATGACATGACTTCTCATTTTTTCCCACTCCCCCGCCCTCTCTATAACTCCTTGCCCCCTATATGCATAAGCTTTGTTTCCTTTTTCATCATCAAATTTCTTTCCCTTTTTTAATTATCTCTACCCTTTCTTTCTCTTTGAATATTTTCTTACTATTACAAAATACTTATCATACATTTTAGAACTCATTTATATCTTTAGGTTCTCATCCTAGAAAAAAGATATGTTCTTTACACATCTGTGACCTATTTATTATATATATATATATATATATATATATATATATATATATATATGACTTCAACATACCCTATTTGAGTAAAAGTGACTCAAATTTATAATTATGGCAGAGTAATATTGCATTGCACTAAAAAAAAACACATCTTTATCCACTCTTCTGTTGATGGGCATTTGAGCTGTTTGCAAGATTTAGCTATCACAAACTGACCTACTATAAACATGACTGCACATATGCCACTGAAATAAAACTTTTAATTCTTTCATGTATACACCTAACAGAAAAATAGCAGGGTCAAATGGGACCTGTAATATTAGTTTTTTGAGGAATCTCTACACTGATCTCCACAGTGGTTGCACCAGTCCACATTTCCACCAGCAGAAAAGAAGGGTTCCTTCCTCCCCTCCGACTCTCCAGCAGAGTGAACTCTCTGGTCAAGACAAGATATTGAATGGAAAGGGGGAAAAGCAATAAGTAAAATAGCCAAGAAGGGGGAAAAAATCATGAGAGGGCCAAATCAGTCCCTATCAGTCATAACCATTAATGTCAGTGGCCTCGAAGGGCCAATTGAAAGACACAAACTGGCAGAATGAATTGAGAAGACCCCACAATACTGTGTATACAAGAAACACACCTAATTCAGAAAGAAATACATAGACTCAAAGAAAAGGTTGGAAAACAATTCTCATGCAACAAGAAACTGCAAAAAAATGTAGGAGTCGCTATCCTGCTTGCAGACAAAATAGATTTCAACTCAAAACTGATTAAGAGAGAAACACACTACATCCTCATACAAGGAACAATCCAAGAAAAAGAGATGACACCATAAATATTTCTGAATCAAGTTCTAGTGCACCCAACTATATAAAACAAATATTAATGGACATGAAAAGCCAAATAAGTACTAATACAGTAGTAGTAGGGGACTTCAATACCCTGCTGTCAGGTAAGAACTAATTTTATAAATGAGTATTCATTATATTCATTAGTGGAGATTTTTCTATTAAGGCAATTCTTTTTAGTACATTGCTTTTTGTATTGAGAGAATGAAATAAAGTTTAGATGGCAAGAAACTCTTGAAATTTGCAATTAGATGAAAATGAGAGCTAAAAGTTGAGAAAGTTAATAAAGTTGTAAATGGGAATTAGTGTCAAATACAAGTGTGTATTGTTGAAATCACAATTGTGGCTAAAATGCTCCTGTTGATGAGGAACAAGGGCCGAGGCATTGAGAGCAGTAGGGGAAAGGTGAGAGGAAATCTTAGAGAACACAGACACGTAATTACCCCCAGTGGAGCAGGAGAAAAAGAAAACAATACCACAGAAGTTTACAGAGTAGGAGGTTAATGTTAAAGGTCAAGAGGAAAATCAATCAGAAATTGTAGACAACTGGAGATTGTAGCTAATTAGAAGTTGTAACCAAGGCATCATCCATGTTAGGATTTAAATACATCAGGCAAAATTGGTAGATCAGATGCCTCTGGAAGCGTAGTTGTACTGGAAGCCTAGGTATAGCTTAATTGCATATTCTGCAAAAATTCTCATAGGATATTGAGCTGGTACTAGTGTGTCCTATTGGAAACTATCAGAGCTCTTTGGAAGCACTCTGGCACCCACACTTCACCTGTATCCCTTGTTCCCTCAGACCTTACACAAGGAAATTTCACTGAGGTACTCAACCAAAATTTAGTCAGGGGAGATTAAAAAAAAAAAAAACCTCCAGCAACGTTTAAATTATCAATAAATTTTCCGTAGGAGATCCTCAAAAACTACAAATAGAAATTGCAATAGAGCCAAATAGTACCCTCCTACATGTCTTCCCCAAAGAGTTAAATGTTGGGAACAACACTGTCTGGGAGAAATAATTGGAAGGTCTAAACTGACCAGGCCTTCCTGGTGCAGACAGACTGTGGACTCAACTCACCTTCACTTCTGGTAACAAGGACTCTGCTAGTCCCACATGCTGTGATGCATCAGGGACAAATGACCCCATTGCTGGTGTCTGCCCTGCCTGTGGGAATCTTCATCTGCAAAATGTCTCTAGGATTACTGTGGGTGTCTGCCCTTCCCTCTGAGTCTTTGTTACTTTTTTTTTACTCTAGAGGTGCTGAATAGGTGTGCCAGGCTGGGGCCTGGGGTCTTTTGATACCCAGATACCATGGATCAGGGCCACGCTCAGCTTCTCCAAACCTCATGTCTACCCAATTGTTAGTTCACCATGTGTTGTCAACTCACAGGAGACTAGAACCTAATGCAAAGGTTCTAGTTACATTCCCTTCCCGTTTCCCACAGTTAAAGGTATCAAATAATGTAATGGATACCCGTGTTTATGACAATACAACTCAATATGGCTAAATTATACAAGCAGCCTATATGCTTATCAAAAGATCAATGAGTAAAATAAAATGGGTCATTTACACACATGGGGCACTACTTTGCTCTTAACATAGATAAAATTGAGTCATTCATAGGAAAATGGGTACATCAGGAAACCACAATGATAAGTAAAATTAATCAGATATACAAGCTTAATATTATCTGATTTCTCTTATGTGACAAAGGTATAAATAAAACAAAATAAAAAATAGATAAAAGGAAACAAAAATCGATCTTTTTGCAAATGGGAAGGAGATAAAAGACAAGGAGGAAAATAAGAGAATTAAGACTGATCATGTACATGTAGGAATATCCACAGTGAAAATATTCATTATGCATTGCAAAAATGTTACAATAAAAATTTTAAATGAGATAGCATCTATAAAAATGGAAGTACATGGAATTAAAATGCACCGACTCAGTATTCCCCAGAACATATCTGCCTGAAATATCTCCCCAGATAACTACTAGCACAGTTGGGCCTAAGCTTGTAATTTTCAATTCTTTCATCCAAAGAGTCTTAATGTATATTTTTAATCTTGGATTTTCCAAATATTGTTTAATGTGTATGTTTTTTTAGTTGGAAAGTAGGAGTCTGCATTTATGAGCTGTAAAATCTGCCTTAACCACACACTGAAGTCAGCCAGCGTCTCCAGCTGGTCCCTTTAACCTGTAATTACCTGTAACAATAAAGATGACTCGAGCCCCTGATATAGCCTGAAAAATACTTCTTTTCCATTTAAAATTTCCAATCCAATCACACTAGCTGAGAGGGAATGTGTTGGCACCAATTAAAATTAGAGCATTTTCATCCAAATTTTCATCAGGCTTCATTGTTGACCACTCAAAAAAAAAAAAAAAGCTCAAAGAACACCACATGGAAAATGAATATTTCAAGAGATCTAATATAAGAGGATATTTGGAAGTTTATTACTCCAGAACGGAAAGTGAGGCATAACAGGTTTCCAGTGTATATGATTTTAATGAACAGAGTAAAAAAACTGTACAGTTCTTACAACCTACTTGTGTTTTTCACAGGAGAATCTCTGTATTATAAAAGAAAACAAGAAAAAAGAAAGAATAAAGACAGGATATCAAATGGGAACCTTTGTGCTCTTGGGGAAGAATCTTCTTATGGAATTTATGTACCTTGCAATCCTTTAAAATCAAAAGGGTAAAAAATGTACTCAAAATGCAAAATGGAAAGGTCAGAATTTCTAAAGTTAAAATAATTCAAGGTCATTAAAGCACTTTTCTTAACTCTACATTTCTGAATGTCAAATGTGTACAACTAAAAGTAATTCCTTTTGTATGGCATGGCAATAATTAAGGTGTTAGACTGAACCGGTCTGCTCTGAAATGGAGGTCAAACTCAGAAGAAGTCATATTTTCATAACCAGTCCTCATTTACCATATTTTTAAACTACAAACTAAGTTTATAGCATGACATTTTCATGAGGGAAAGTGACAATGGACTAAAAAAAGCTTAAACTTGAGAATAAAAGCTTGAGTCCCAATGTTTAATGCAGTGGATTGATTCTGGCCTGTAAGTTACTCGTTCTCTTTATGGGCAAAGGGCTCTTGGAAAAAGTCTTAGGTCATCAGTTTTGAACAATAGTCAATGTGTCTATTTAAATGAAAAGGGAGCTGTGAAATTTCTTGGTGCAGATGCAATTCATCAGTTACTAGTGGAAGCATCAGACCAGAAGCTATTTCCAAATAACATATCAGATATAAAACTGCAGGCCTTGGACCCACTGTACCCTAGGTGGCCACGCAGTCCCACAATGTCTCACTAGCCTGAGGCCTTGAGGCTTCTTACTGAACACAGACCCTGGGTTTCCATCACCTATAATCCCACTTTCCTGTTCTTCCTCCTGAAAAGCTTTAACTTCAAAATCACTGTTCCCTAAGAATTTAGCAATGGTCACAAGTAAAATAAATAATTTAAGTTAATACTTAAAATACTCAACCATATTTGTTAAAATGAGCAGAACAGGAAATTCTTTGGATGTTATTTCAAATAAGATGTTTAGCCACTAGATGTCACCCTTTCTTAAGCAATCAAGAGGCTTTACTAAGTGTTATGTTAGCCATTGGATTTGTTCCATATATTTGATGTTTTCCTTATGATTCTCAGTTACTATACTGATTACGTTAACAAAATCCTCCTCCTCGGTCACTGTACTGTACTATGAAAGCATCAAACTGTACAGGTAATGGAAAATTCAATACCAGCTCAATCAGGTGGTCTGAAGTAAAAGTTTATAATTGGAAAAAGTATTCATACTGGAACATTTGAAGTTTAAATTGCATATGACTGGGCCTGGGATTTAGCTCAGTGCTTTTGGCATTTGCCTGGCAGGTGCAAGGTCCTGAGTTTGACTCCTGGACCACATACTGCAGTGCTGGGTGTGGTGGCTCACACCTGTAATCCCAGCATTTGGGAGGCAGAGGCATGAGGATTGCTGTGAGTTTGAGGTTTGCCTGGGCTACATAGTGAGTTCTGGGCCAGTCAAAAAAATTCTAAATAAATAAATTGCTTATGATCTTCACATTGTAAACATTCACAAGAAAATTTATTCCTCTAATATTCAAAATAATTTTACTCATTTAATATAATTAACATATGTATAAAATTAGCCTTATTCAATGTAGTGTTTTTGCTTTTGTAAATTTATTTTTGTCATGCTAACACTTTTCCTGTTATGTTTGATTTGTAAATTCAGATGGATTTAAAACATATTTTGAAATGCAATTAAGTTTTGAGAAAGTATTATTTTTCTATCTGTGAAAATAAACATATTATGTGAAAATAGATTATTATTGTCTTACACAAATCTGGTGAGTACCATTCCTAGCTAAGATCTCCAATCCTCCAACACAAAAAATCCAATCCATGAAACCTGGTCCCTAAGAGGTCTAAAACTGTAGAAAGTGACAGCAGTGGAATTGTTCCATCTGACATGACTTTAAAAGAAGACTTAAGAGTATGAGAAAATAAACTAGTGTAAACAAAGCACCCCAATGTGGTCAGTATCACAGCCTCCATTGGTTAATAGTTATTTATAAAACTGGTTAATAAAAATGTAATCAATAATAACATATACTTTAAAGATATGTTAAAATATGGCTGTCAAAGATGAAATGAACTCATGAGAAAGATCTTAAGCAAGGCACTAATTAACAGAAGCCAGTGAGATAGTAAGCCTAGAAGAGAAGAAGATTCAAGGAACCTAGATTCATACTGTCAGGTAGTCAAAGGACTATTCAAACAAATTTGGTGACAGACAAATTCTGTCCCATATGGTCACCATAAACTTGGCGTTTTTCTTCCTTCTGGAGAAAAATGACTTCCACTAGGTGAATGTCTAAATGTTAACATGCAAATTCACAGTGAGTCAACAAATTCCTTAGGTTTAAGTATTAACTAATCACCAAATGATACTTATTAAAGAATCCCTCAATGACATTTTTAAAAATGCCACCCATCATTTACATTTATTTTTCCAATTTTGTAATTTATATACATATCCATAAGTGTATATTTATCTGAGGTACTAGGGACTGAATCCAAGGCAATCTCAGCCCATTTTTATCTGCTCAGAATGGGTTTGAACTTGTGATCCTGTAGCTTCAGTCTCCCAGAGCGCTGGGATTGCAGGGGTGCATTGCCATGCTGCTGTTGGGTATGGATTTATGTAGACACACGGGCACTGATCACAAAATGCTGATGTAGCCAATCTCATTTTATTGTCACAAAGATTTGCCTATGATATAGGTGTTGTTAGTCTGTTTACAAAAAGGATAGAATTCTGAGAAATCAGAAATGTTGCTGAGACGGGACACCAAGAGACCACGCTGGAACACGAACATGGACTGCCTTGGTGATCTTTCTTAATATATACCTAAACCTCGGCTCGGTGTTGCGATTCTGAAGGATGAAGCCCATGCATACTCCAGTCATACTACCTCTCCTTTCTCTCACCCGCAGTGAGAAAAAATCTCAAGTGTAATATGCCTGCTCTTAGTTCAGAGCGTATCTCCCAAACTGCCTTTCTCTAGAATGGCAAGATTTCGCAGAGCACCACCGGCCAGCCTTTGGAACTGACACACTACATCAGATCCTCTGCAGTAATTTAAATAAATGGAGAACGATGTTATCAGACATTTGTTAAAAATAAAAAGAGTACTCAATATATACAGAGTATTCTCATAATATCTGCTTTATGTCCTTCTCCGAGTAATGGGCGCATACAGAGAAACCTAATGTCCTCACTACAGTATATTCAAGGGAGATGTCTGCCTGACCAAGTGCCTAAGTAAAGTGTACTCTTTTATTTTAAAACCCTGAAGGAAATTTACATATGATTAGATGGATTATACTAAGCACTCCAAGTTCCAGGTTTTGTGTGTATAGAATTTCAAAAATGTGAAGTGCTCCAAGATCTACTCCTAGTTTAGTTTCAACTCTCATGAAGATTATACCACTCAGTCAGTGCCTGAGAGTACGGAGAAAACTCATCAATATTATTATAGTGACTGTGGAATCTGTACAGCCTCTTCATCACACTCGTTCCCATACAACAGCTCTAAGATGGTTTTTTGTTCCTATTATTTCCTTCTCTCCACACCAGATGAAAATATAAGGAATACTGATCAGTTGCCCAGTAAAATAAAAATGCACAAATATGTTGATGTATTACATCTGCATTTATACTTGCATTTATATTTAAAACTGGAAGAGGGTGATATAAAATAGAAAAGTACTACTTTTTATGGAGTCATTCTGTTGTTCAGTGTTCAACTTCTTCAGGTTTCATGGATTATAAAGTCTTTTAGGACAGAAGATATTCCTATAAGCAATCATGTAACATTTATAGCTTTAAAGGTAGATGTAATTTTAATAATAACATGCCACATTTAAGGGTTTATTAAGCACAGACCTGGTTGTCTTTGATTTATCCATCAGGGAAGGAATCCAAAATTTTCTAAAGCCTAATTTTGGAAAAAAAAAATCAAGTGGCCTTTTGTATTAAGCCATTTGCTACACATGATTGCAATGACTCATTTTTACCATTGAAGCTTTCATTTTTTGATTGAATTTCTTCCTCAACCATTTGAACTCATCAGAAAGCAATTATTTCTTATAAAGCATATCATTTTAATAAAGTAGTAAAGAATTATAATCCAATACAGATTCCTATCAGATTATAATTTAAGAAACATGTAAATTTAACGTATTACAAATGCACATGAATTTATTCATCATGAAAAACAACTCTAAAAAGTAGTACTCACGCGGGTTTGACTGTGTGGGCATGTTTTTCATGTACAAAGGCACCACCAAGACCTCCTGCACCTGAATTTAAGTACTAAATTGAAAATAAATTAAATTGTATGAGTTTATCTGAATACAACAAAATAAAAATATAATTATCTGGCTTTTAAAATTAAAATTGCAATGATGATCAGCTCAAAACATAACTAATAAAATTTGTATAATAACCCAGGACCACTCATCATTTCCTGGATAAAAGAGGCAAGTGAAAAAATAGTATTGTTAGGCTGAAAACTACATGGTTAAATTGCTTTGGTCAAATTTTGGTCCATCTACTAAGTAGTGATTTCACTGAGGTCTAATTGAATTCAAAATTCATATACTCAAATTATTTGTCATAACACATGAAATAATTTTGAGCTCATTTTAAAACATATAAATTATAACTGATTTCATTTTCATACTCTATCAATTGAATTGTCTTCAGGACCTGAAATGTAGCTCAGCAACACAGCACCTGCCTGGCAAGTGCAAGGCCCTGATTTCTATTCCTAGTACAAAAAATTATCTTCAAACACCAATAGCAAGTTCATTTCCTAAGAACTGTGATTACACATGCAGAAATTTCACAACTTACCAACCACAAATCTAAGGATCTTGATCAATGTGAATCAAATTCTAAATGAGGGGCATTTTTTTCTAGAACCTTCTAATTTTTTCCTAACAGCCTAGAATTTAAGAAATATGTTCACCATAATAACAAAATATTATAATTAATTTATTATATTATACTATCATGACCTCATTCTTAGCTAAAAAAATAATAAGGAATGAAATAGAGCAGAGTAACCCAAATCTTTAAAATTGGCCCACATATCCAGTTTTTCTCCTTCATATTAATGTCAGTGTGAAATAAAAGGCTGTAGATATATTAGCTCATTTTTACCTTGTAGGAACACCAGCAGGCAAAATCAACTCCCCAGTCATGTAAGTGGAGTTCGACATTTCCAACTGCATGTGCTAGATCAAAGCCAACAAAACAACCCTAGGGAAGAACATAACAAGTTCTGAATTCATTTCATGATTAGAAGTAGTAAGTACAAATATCTTTAAGAAATTCTTTGTCAGACTGCTGTATTATAATAATAGTTCACTCTTTGATGCAGTACTTCACAATATATGATCCCCAATTCCCAAATCTTTTTAGAAGCTTGGCAGATTAGAGCAATTTTATAATAATGAGACATTGTTTCCATTTTTTTTTACTAGACTGATATTGCATTGATAGTGCAAAAGCAGCAATTGAAAAATTTTAGCAGCTTTGCAAGAAACAAAATAGTGACACTGAACTATAGTAGGAGTCATTGCTTTTGTCTCAAGAAAGCAGGGTGGGGGAAAACATTCAGTTGTAAATCTCCCCTTTAAAATTGTAAAGACAGTTTAATTTTTAATAGATGAAAACATCTTATTTCTCATATTTTAATATTTAATGTAGAAAGAAATTGTCATACACTTGACCTCATTCTGAAAAAAAGTAGTCTCAAATTAAGACACTCGGGTTTCAAGCTAGATTACCCACTTTAACTTCGGGAAGAACCAGTAAAGAAAAACTGATAAACAACAGGAACTTATACTTAGGCATTTGACAGATATTCTGTATTCAAAATAGACAAAAGCATCATTTACAGCAAAGCAACTCATATTAATTGTTCCCAATGATTAAAATATAGTTTCCAAAATAAACAGAAAGTTTTAAAAACCTATCTTATTCTATGAGTGGGGCTGTTTTCCAATGAAAAGATATATTGTGGATTAGTTTAGCAGCAATAAGCAACTGAAAACATATTTATAATTTGTCGATATTTGGAAAATGCACGTTATTCTTTTTTAAAATTGAATTCTTTATTGGTAATATATATATATATATATATATATATATATATATATATATATATATATATATATAT
>PVIC010038102.1:0-17774 GCA_004025085.1 Thryonomys swinderianus | reverse complement strand
AAATAGGGCAAACTGAAACTCAAACACTGTGACTTCTTTCCTTTACAAGTTTACAGTAATTATGATTATAACTTTTGTGAAAAGTATTCTTATAATTCTTAATAATATATTTATATCTGCATTCCACAAATTGTCTAATAACTGCATGATTGAAATGAAGATTTTTCATTGTATACAATTTACCCTCTTTATTCCATTGTTTTAATCACTTATCTTACTTTTAATTTTACCACCAGTCATGATTATAATTCAGGACCGTAATTTTTGTTTTTCTTTCAGGAGTTATCATTTTCCACCATGATTTGCAAATTGAGGTTATTTAAATCACATTTTTCTTTATTCCCTGGTATTATATCACATGTTGATTTTACATGGACTTTTCCATTAACAAAGCATGTGGTCCTATTTATTCTTCAAATGTTTACTGAGGGTCTGTATTTATTATGAACACTATTTACAGTACAAAGGTAGAAATTCTAACATGATTTTCATACCATAATAAAAATCAGATCATTCTTTTTTTAATTGAATTCTTTATTGGTACAATTTATATACATCTCACAATCACACTTAATGGTGGGAAATTTGTACCAATATATGACACAGTCAATTCTCATTTTTACCCATATCCCCACCCATCCGAACCTCACCACCCCTTATATACATGCTCTTTTATTTTCTTTCAGAATCATATTTATTCCTTCCCCTCATTACATCCCCACACCAAATTTCCTTTGGAAATTTCACATTCTACAAAGACTGTCATACTTTCTAGAGCTCATTGGCATCTACAGGTGCTCATATCAATGAGAAGATCCAGTATTTGCCTATCTATGATCTACTGATTTCACTCATTAGTGTGTTCTCCAGGTGTATCCATTTCAGATCATTCTTTTCTTAATAGTACCTTGACTCTAAAATGGAGAAAACATGTTTAAATAATATGTAGTAAATATTGTCATCAATACACCAAAGAGTTTACTAAAGTAATTTTTCATTTGCTACATGTGCCATGTCATATCCTAGTTTAAATTTAACATAAATTATTTAATATTTAGTATTACAATGCAATCTTACTACTTTGCTTTCTCCAGTGATCTCACACCTCATTTTAATTAGCTTTATATTTTGATCTTAATATGTGGACTACAATTCTTGTTATTTTCCTTGTGTATTTGTTCTTCTACATAATTCCTATTTTCTTTTTATCTACCTACTGAATTTTATTTGATCCCAAGTATCTTCAGTCTTTTCTTCAGAAATCACAACTTTTCAAAGCCTTCTACTTCTAGCAACCATTTTCTTTTTAACCTGGTGGTTATATTCCTGCTTCTTCAATTGGTATCCATTGCCTTTTCATCTGCTATAGATGGTGTCATTTTGACACTGACTCTACAGATCTCTAGAATTGCACTTCTTTCCTGTATTACTTGCATTCTTCTTTTTGGATTTAGTCCTTCACTTGGCTGTATTTGAACATTTCTCTAAGAAAAGTTATTAGAAGGTATGCTTTCTGTGGCATTATATTTTAGAATCTTTGTAATTTTATTTACAAAATTGACAGTCTCTCTGGGTATAAAATTTTGAAAGCATTGTAATATCCTGTGTCTGATGACATTGAATAAAGTTATGATGCAAATATGATTTTGTGTTCCAATAGATACAGTTTTGCTTCTCTAAAATATCCAAAATCGCCAGGTGTGGTGGCTCACACCTGTAATCCCAGCACTCGGGAGGCAGAGACAGGAGGATTGCTGAGGATTGCCTGGGCTACAGAGTGAGCTCAGGGCCAGCCTGAACTACAAAGCGAGACCCTGTCTCAAAAATAAATAAATAAATAAATAAATAAATAAATAAATAAATAAATAAATCCAAAATCTGTTTATCTTGATTTTATGAAAATTTACAATATGCATATTGATAAGTACTTCTATTATCTGGAGCAGTATAGTCAGGGAGACATAAACATTGTCTTATATATTTTTCCTATTATTTAAGAACCAAACAATTATATTTTACACTTCATCTTAGCCAAAAGGCTGAGAAGTGATAACAATTATATTTTAGATAATCTAATTTTGTGTCTTTGTCATTCATTGTTTACACTTCTTCTGCTTTTGAAATACATATGTAATTTAATTTACTAATCTTATTGAATTTTTTCACACTTCATGATGTCTAACAGATTTATCTTTTTGTCTGATGATCTTGTATCTTATCTCATATTTGTGATTTATTTTATGTAATATAACCTCAGTTTTTGTTTGTTCATTGGATTCTTATTCAGTCTCTTCAATGAGTAGAAATTCTGAATAAGAATCTTGAATTGGTTCTCTCTGTCCCTTATGACACATGTTGAACAGTATTATTTTGTTCAGATCTTTGGGTTGGTGCCCACCAGAATCTCACTTTGTAGTTCAGGCTGGCCCTGAGCTCAGTATGTAGCCCAGGAAAACATTAAACTCAGCATTTCTCCTGCCTCTGCCTCCATAGTGCCAGAATTACAGGTGTGAGCCACCATTGCCAGCACTGTGGTATGTGGTACTGATTACTGGTGGGGGTGATGTTGTATGTGTTACCAGGGATCAAACTCAGGACCTTGTGCTTGCTAGGAAGGCACTAGAACCACTAAGCTAAATCTGCAGCCCCAAACCACTTTACTCTTTAAAAAAAATATTGGTACATTATATATACACAACACAATTATGTTCAACATTGTGATTTTTGTACTAGCATATGACATGATTTAATTCTCATTTTCCACTTCTCCTACCCACCCTACAATGTCTTCCCCTATATACACAAACTTTGTTTCCTTTCTTTTTAACCATCATTTTTTTCTTTCCCCTAAATTGATGGTTAAAAAAAAAGAGAAAACCACTTATTCTTAAGAATTCAAACTGCATCAAAGAAATATTGGCTATCCAAAACATCTTCTCTAATTTCACTAAAAAGTAGGTATTTCATAGGACCTCAATATGTATTGTAGCCTGTGGCTCTCAGTGGTTTTATTAACTTGGAGCCCAGATCTCTGGGACATTCATTCAGAAGAATTTTTTTCAATACAGACATGATTCTCTGCATCATCTCTATCCAGTTTTTTCTTGCATTTTCACTTCTTCATCAAAATGATAATCTAGCTAGCCTATTTAAAATTATGGTTCACCTTTTTTCACAGAACTCTACATTCTTCTTAGTCTGCTCAAAGTTTATAATTTATGCTCAGTAACATGACATCAAATGGACCTAATCTTGTTTACATAGTTTAATTAGTGCACATTTTAACAAGCGTGTGAAGAAATGTCTTGGCTAACAAATGTAGATAATTTCAATAAAAAGACATGAGTTTATCAAGTCACAAATTAACATAAAAGAAAGCATGATGACTCTCAGTAGTATATTCTATTTATCATCTATCTATCATCTATCTATCTATCATCTATCATCTGTGAAGTTAGTTAGTTAGTTAGTCAGTCAGTTAGTTAGTTAGTTAGTTAGTTAGTTAGTTAGTTAGTTAGTTAGTTAGTTAGTTGAGACAGGGTTTCATTATGAGGTTCAGACTGGCCTTGAACTCATGGTGATTCTACCCTCAACCTCCCAAGTGCTGAGATTATAGAAGTGTACCACCACCTCAGGCTTTCAGTAGTAAGTTCTAACTACAAGCAAAGTAGATCACCTTGAATTTAGCTACAAAAAGAGGAGTAGCTCTTCATATTTATTAGACACCTCTTGAATTTCTGTCAGTTTCTGACTTTGGCATAATTGCTTTTTAAATTGTTCTTTTACGATGGACATTTCCTCAAGTTTCCACCTTACTCTTTTTTTGTAGAATTGCCTCAATATATTCAGCAAAGTACTATTGGTCCTGGATCAGTTTAGTATTTTTTAATTGTGTGAATGGAAATAGATAATATGCTGATGGCATTACATGGAAAATCCCCAATGTATTCATGCATTTTAAGCCAGTAAAAAGAAAGCTTTAAGTATGTCAGCTATAATATCCTAGTGGGGAAAGTGAAGCCAGGTTCTCTACATTTCTGTACCCACACAGGAAAAATGAATTAATTACAATGTTTCAGAGTCAAAAATGTATTTCTGCTAAAATACTGGAAGACTTTAACAAAATATGCAAAGCTATCAATTACTTCTGTGGTTAATTATTTTTTAGTACTTGCACTAGATATTTTGTAAAATGAGAAACCCTGTATGAGTGGATACATGTTGATGGTTTTTAATGCAGATAAATTATTTCTAGCAGTGCATATTAGAGGCCATCTAACTTTTTACAAAGTTTTATTCTGAGAAATAAGTTGTTTCAGTAATTTTAATATTCATGCATGTCTATGAGTGCTTCAAAGTTTTTTTTTTTAATTTGAAAACAGTCTGTAATTTTTAATTGAGGGAACTACATTCTCCAAAATATAAGAATTGATTCTACAACTAAAAATATTTTTAAAACACAACTTTATACAACATTATGTAATTTACTTCAAATAATTTTTAATAGCTACCATGCAAGAAATATGACTCCAGTAATTCCCATAACAACTTTTCACTCACTTCCAAACTTTTTTGCATATAAGGACTTACTGGGTATTTACCATATATGTTTTAACCAACATGAATGACTATAGCAACTATCTCATTATGCTTTCTTTGAAATATATGTGCACATAGTAATAAAGAGGAGGAGAAAGAAATAAAGAGGGAGAGGAATTTCATCACAATAAAATGAAATTATTCTGGGATGCTTTCCCAAATGAGAAATTAGAAAGGAAAAATAATAGTAATAATGATAATAGTTACAACAGTATCCACACAAATTTAGTTAAGTAAAGAACTGTGAAGAAAATGACACCTAAAAATTACTCATTTCTCAAGAGAACAATAGTATGAATATGAGAAAATTGTACTGAAGCAGTTCTAATACAATCTTCATGTTTTAATCGTGGGGTCCACTTAGGATATCCAAATGCAGTTTTCATAAATCTGGAATAAGTCATTTTTGTTGAAAAATATATTAACTGTAGTTATGGGTCTTAACTATGTTTTTCAAAATGAAACAATATCAGGAAGCTACGCAATATTAGATTATTAATTACTTATATCCTGTAGCAGATCTGCATTACACATTTGTATGCATTTGGGAAAAGTGAATGATTTGTGTATTTATGATCTAGTATCTTAGGTATGCCTTCTCTATGAAAACAAGAACAGTTAAATACTGAATACTGCTTAATGATATGAGTGCCAAAATATTTAATAAGATAAGAGTAATATCTGCAATTTACTTGGGCATGTAAAAAATAATGTGATAGATGTGTGGTAGAGGGCTGGTTAGACAGGTGGTTAGGCAAGTATAGCAACATCTTCATTGTACATGCTGTGTAGTGAATACATAAGGGATGCTGAATTGCAGGTGGCATAGTCCTTATCCAAAATGTTTAAACAAAAAGTGATTAGGATTTCAGACGTTTTTCAGATTTCTCTGTATTTCATAGATGTGGGATAGAACACAAGTCTGAGCATGATGTTTATTTATATTTCATGGGCACTTTATACACATATGTTAACAGAAATTCTAAACTATATTTGTATTACACCTGTATTTTGACCATGATCCATCACATAAAATAAGTGTGGAATTTTTCATTTATTGCATCATGATGATCTCATAAAGTTTTAGATTTGGGGATATTCCAGATATCAAATCTTCAAATTAGTTACATCCAATCTTTATATGATAGTCTTTCCAAAGTTTGAATATATTTGACATTTCCAATATATTTTAAAAAATAAAATAATTCTAAACCCTCATTAGTAAACAAATTGAAAATTTTCACTCATATATTTTCAAATTTTGAAAAGTCCACTTCTAAGTATGAATTATTTAGATATGAAATATTTGTGCAATAATATAGCTAATGATTTGATTGGAAGTTATAGGGTTACAGTATAAGTATTTTATTAAGCATCTACTTGGTTCATTATGATGTAACCACTTCCCCAATCAATTCGTTAAACTGACAAATTATTGTGGGCTAGGTATGGTACTTGGCAATACTATATGGAATGATGGAGTGGAGGAAAATGTGAAGAAAGCATGGAGCTCTTCTTGGAAAGAGAAGCCTGAATCTAGAAACAATAGGGTTAGCTCTGTGTTGAGATACTCATAAACCAGTAATTATTTCACAAAGAACTGATTATCTTCCAATTAAAAGTAGCTGAAAAAATAAAAGTGAATACTTTTTTTTTTTTTTTTTTGAGACAGGATCTCGCTTTCTAGTTCAAGGTGTCTCCGAGCTCACTACGTAGCCCAGACAAGCTTCAAACTCAGCAATCCTCCTGCCTCTCCCTCCCTAGCGCTGCAATTACAGGTGTGAGTCACCATACCCGGCACAATTTTTAAAATTAATACTTCTTTTTAAAAGGGGCAAGTTCTTTTTTTTTTTTTTTTTTTTTTTTTTTGAGACAGGGTCTCGCTTTGTATTTCAGGCTGGCCCTGAGCTCACTATGTAGCCCAGGCAAACCTCAAACTCAGCAATCCTCCTGTCTCTGTCTCCCAAGTACTGGGATTACAGGCGTGAGCCACCTCACCCGGCACTGTGGTATGTGGTATTGATTGCTGGTGGGCGTGAGTCACCACACCCAGCATCGTATGTGGTTACTGGGATTGAACTCAGGACCTTGTGCTTGCGAGGCAGGCACTGGAACCACTGAGCTAAATCCCCGGCCCTCAATATTCTGATTTACTAAGTATTTAAGTGCTTCTTTAATTACTTGCCTTTATAATGAAAAGTCTGTAATGAAAATTTACATTCACATATTATAGCAAACTTATTTATAAAATATTAATCCTAAAGTAGATGTCAAATCACATGTAACACTATTCAGAAAGATACTCACTCTTGTTTCTGTAAGAAAGTTCCTCAAGGCATCTAGTTTCTTATTCACCTAAGTGTACAAATACACTTAATTTCTCAACGATATTTTCTTATCCTACATAAAGGTAGGTAATACTGTACCCAGATTAGACTGGGAAGATTCACGAGTTTGGTCAGTGAATTCAATAATGGCCCCATTCCCAGGATTTCTAGCTTTTTGAAAAAACAATGAGTCATGGTCCTACACACCTAGCACTTCTGTAGGAATCTTTTCAATAAACAAGAGATACAGCAGAGCATGAGTGATCTCTCTCCTTCTGTTTCTCCCTCTGTTCTTCTCTTTCCTCTCCTCTCACTCTGGGTCCCCAGTTGATTTCTTTGCAAGGTTAGTTGCTAACACATTCCTAGTAGCGTGCATTATTAATGCTCATGGCTCTCTAAGGTGGCAGTGAAAAATAGGAAGCAAATTTTACTGACCAGTGGGGAATGTACATTTTAGTCATGCTTGGATTTTTAATCCATTCTGTTTGTTGAGGATTTTTCAGTAGATTCTGAGTCTTAATGTGCTTTTATATCCCTCGTGTCCCTGTGTATTTCAGCCACCTTTTAGAGTTTGAACCTAAGAAGTATTCAAGTAACAGGAAAGATTATGCGGCAAAACTTTGTGGGGGAGCAGAGCAAAACGTCCTTTATCTTCTGAAATGTGTCTTTGGTGGTCGTCAATGTAGGAAGCTCATTTTCTCAATCTCTCTGTCTCTCTGTCCCTCTGTCTCTCTGTCTCTCTCTCTCTCTGGATGTAGAAGACAGCAGTTTTTATTCCCAAAGCCCTATGCATATAGCTATGTAAATTATACTGTTCTGTGAGATTATGCCAGCTCCAACATCCCAGAAATAGCACAAATATCAAAATCATCAATTTCCAATGTGAAGATTTGTTCCTTCATATATAAAATTGTATTTATTTTGTACTATAAAAATATCTATGAAGTACATTCTGAGCTGTTTTTTTTAAGTACTATAAACTGCACTACTAATTCTATTCCATCTGTTGAATTAAAAATAACTTTAAAGTATACCTTGGTACATGGGATGCTGAGTTTTTAGAAAATTCATTTTCTCTGTACTAAAATGTGATTGGTGGAGAAATAAGGAACTCAAATTTCCTCAAAAGCTCTAGCTTTCCTCAAAGCTAGAGCCTAGAATCAGTCCTTTAATACACATCTCCCCATTCTAAAATAACAATTCTGAACATCAAGTCATGAATTACTACAATATTTGTGCCTATAAATTTTTAGTAAATATTTCACTTGACAAATGATTATCAGTTATTCTGAAGTGAGTGATATTACTAATTGAATAGGTTAAAGCCTAGTCAAATCAAAAGGCAAAACTCTACAGAAACATTACAGAAATGTTTTTCTTTTATTTGTGATTCTTGTGATATTGTGGCTTCTATTCTACAAAACAGAATGAGTGATTCCGCTGAGCAGAATACGGGGTTTTATGAATTGGGATCAAGAATGTAGAACAGTATGGGAAAAAAAAAGACACGAGCAGGTTAACACTGTTTTATTTCAGGTGATCTATTTTATACCTGTTTCATACAGGCTAAACCAGAGAGGATTTCTTATTGCTGAGTTAGGGATACTTGCACTACCCTCTCCTGTTTTCTGGAAAACTACTGTTTGAGAATTTAACTACTTCCTTAAAGTTTCAGTTTGTTGATGTCAGAACTTGGCAGGAGCATTTCTATTTTGGTTTTATCAGTTTCTTCCATGTCTGTTGCAGGAGTTCAGTTCAAAACAATGATCTTGTGTAATTTTATTTAGCAGAGCTGGATGAGTGTTTATGGCAATATGTCTTTGTGAAGCAATTTTAATGTTTCCTAAGAAAATAAAAAAGTAGAAAAGTTACTGAATGCGTAGTGTCGTGTTAGGTGTTTTCAATATATTATCTCATCTAAACAGGACAAATCAACTAATGATGCTCACCTCTGCACAGCATTTTGGGAAACTGAAGTAAGAAGATTGAAAGTTAGGTTGAGCCTGGGCTACAGAGCAAGTTGGTGAGAAAATATTTCAGGACAAAAATAAAAGGGACAGGGATGTAGCTCAATGTAGCCCTGAACTCAAATTATAATACAATGCAAATAAATAAATACATATATACACATGTAAATATATTTCATGAAATAGGATTTCTTCTATCATTTAAAAATTGCTACTACACACTTGTGGTACATAATGATTACATTTATCCTGAGGAGCTGGCACATGTATATAGCATACCATCATTTTTTTTGTCCTCTCCTTCTCTCCCTTTCTATTCCTTTCTGCTCTTGCTCCCTTTCCCATTTGCAGTTTTTTCTTTTAATTTATCTTTTCTTATTTCCTTTCCTTCTGCTTCTGATAAACAATTTATCTTTTCTTATTTCTTTTCCTTTTGTTTCTTTCCCATATGAAAAAGTATTTCCTACTTCCTTCTATGTTTATTTCACTTATTAATTCTATTTTGGGTTTCTCCTGTAAGAAAAATCATACAATATTTAGGCTTGTGTGTTTGATTTATTTAACTTAATATTATTGTCTCAGGACCCATCCATTTAACTATGAAGGCTTCATGTTTATCTTTTTGTGACAGAGTAGTATTCCAGTGTATATGAATATCACATTTACTTCATCTGGTCATCTGTTGATTGGTGTATAGGCCTTTTCCAAGATTTTGTTATTATAAATTGCATTGCTGCATGCACAGGTATGCACACATCACTGTAATATAATGACATTGACTCTTTAGAAAGATACCATTGAGAAAAAAATCTTGGCAAACATGTATTATTATATTTACTTTATGATTAAAATATAAATTTAGACTGTAATTAATTTGAAAAAGGCTAAGGAGTAGTGAAGCAAAACTGAAGTGAACAATTTTGATGCCAAAGCCTGTTTTGTGCAGTGCACAAGTGTTTCCCCCTTAGGATTTGAATTCTTTCATTACAAAATAATTATATTTCATTCATACAGTTGTTTAATAATAGGGAGGGCACATAAACTATGGACTCATTTGTAGGTAGGTATGATTGATAAAAACTCAGAAGAATTTTCAAACATGGATAATTGGATCTAAAACATGATTTTAACTATAAAATCTGGTAAAACATATTCTGTTCTAAGATCTACTGTATGTGTTTAGCCATGAAAGAATTAGCTGACGTAGCAATGTTCTGTTGAAGGTGAAGTTAAAATGTATGTATAGAATCATGTATTTCACAAATGAATGGAGAAAATAATAGAAATCTCTGGGATGTCTAAGCATGTAAAATAGGCAAACTTCAAGTCCAGAAGTAAATAATGATAGTATATTCAGTTTCTTAACTATGAAAGTTATTGTGATATTCCTTAGAAGAGTAGTATTAGCCCCAAGTACATCAGTATGCACTTACAATATTGCCACAAAGGCTACAGCTTTCTGAGGCTATCAAACAAAATTCCCAAATAAACTTGCCACGCAATTAGTATAAGCAGAAAAAAATAATAAAAAATTTTTTCTGCATGTGTAAAGATAAGAATAATTATTTAAAACACTCTAAGCAGTATTGTCTGAGATCTTCACAGATTATGAGTCAGGATTGTGTGCATGGGAAAGAGAATAAATCACATCCAGCCTCAGACTTGTTTATGAGGAAGGGAAGGGATACTCAGAGTATCAACTTTATGGATTAGCACAATGACTGTTCAGAAGAAATTGCTTTGGAAGTGCTGGGATCATAAGCAGTCATCATGAGAAGGTAGATTTCTAGTACAGATAGTGGCACTTTCAAAAAGAATGGCATACCTTAGCTATTTAGCAAAAAAAGAAAAAGGAGAAGAAAAGAAGGAAAGACATTTAGTAGTCAACAGAAAAATAGACACAGAACCAAAAGATTTACTGATTTAGTAGGTGGAGTTTATTAAAGAAGTTTTTTTGTGTCACTAACAGAAAATTCAGCTGAACTAAAAAGCTTAGTAAACTATTGATACCCTGATTCTCTTTAATATTTCACCCATTATTGTTTCTCCCATAAACTCAGCACATTTAATCCACCAGTTATAAGATGGAGAAGGAAAAAGAAATTGAAAATCAGAACTATTTAGCTGATCAAAACTGACTAAAATTGTAACAGAGTAAGACAGTAAATCAAAAGAAGTCACTGGCACTGCTAAAAGACAACCAACAACATGGGAAAAAAATCTTTACTACCTGTTTATCAGACGAAGGGCTATTATCTACAATATATAAAGAACTTAAACAGATCAGCCTCCCCAAGTTTAAAGACCCAATTCAAAAATGGGCATCTGAAATGAACAGACACTTCTCAGAGGCAGAAGTCAAAGCAGCTAAGAAACATGTGAAGAAATGTTCAACATCACTGGTCATTCAAGATACGCAAATGAAAACAGCACTGAGATTTCATCTCACTCCACAAATAATGGCAGTGATTACAAAATCAACCAAAACTAAATGCTGGCGAAGCTGTGGGGAGAAAGGAACCCTTCTCCACAGTTGGGACGGCAGGCTTGTGCAACCATTATGGAGATCTGTGTGGAGATTTCTCAGAAAACTAGGACTAGGGGTCCCATTTGACCCTGCTATCCCCCTGCTAGGAATATAGCCAAAGGAATTTTAAAAATCACATTGGAAAGATAAATGTACAAACTTGTTCATAGCAGCTCAGTTCATGATAGCTCAATCTTGGAAACAACCCAAATGCCCATCAACTGGAGACTGGGTAAAGAAGATGTTTTTTTTTTTTTTTAATAAAATGGAGTATTATTCTGCCCTAAAGAATGACGAGATTAATTCATTTATGTGCAAATGGATACACCTGGAAGACACACTAATAACTGAAATAAATAGATCACAGATAGGCAAATACCAGATCTTTTCTTTGATATTAGCCCCTGTAGATGCAAATGAGCTCTAGAAAGTATGACAGTTTTTGTAGAATGGGAAATCTCCAAAGGAAATTTAGTATGGGAATGTAATGATGGGAAGGAATAAATATGATTCTGAAAAAAAAAATAAAAGAGCATGTATATAGGGGGTGGGGAGGTGTGGGTGGGTGGGGATGCTAGTCATTTTTAAAAGTGTCTTGGTATACATTTATCCACTAAAGCTCATTTCTATTGTGGAAACTTTTTATTGTATAAATCTTTGGAAATGACATAAAGCATTGGCTCAATAGCTCCTTCAAAGTCTAGTATGTACAGGTTTGTGTTTTTAAAGAGAGGCAGTATCACATTACTTACAGGTAACATGACAAATGCGTGCTGACAGATCCATTCAGTATTTCTTAGAGTCTACCTTCTTTTAAAAAAAATTGTACTACTAATAAAAATATTAATTTTGGTGGTGATATTTATATTTAAGAAATTGTATGAGGAAATGTATATTTAAATATAAAATCAACCTATAGACTGTGACTGTGACTCCCTTTATTTGTTTGCCTTTACTATAAAATCCTGGGATTCATTACTACTGTCACACGTCAAGTCTAAGTAGTCTTACCCAGAACCTCACTCAACTAGGAATGCCTAGACTCTGTCACTTTAGGTCAGCCATGAACCACAGGACCCTGAAGTGCAGAGAGCTCAAAGAACTCCAATCTCTCTCTGTAAAAGATGCAATGCTTTTTTTTTTTTTTTTTTTTGAGTACTGGGGATCCAACTTGGGGCTTTGTGCTTGCAAGGTAGGTGTGGTACCACCTGAGCTAAATCCCCAGCCCCTGCAATGCTATTTTTATCATGCATTTCAATGGAATAATTTTTGTCATAATCTTTAATACTTTATTTATTGATTATAATATATAAATCACAAATTTTGTCATGATCTTTAATACATAATTTATTAATTATAATATACAGAGCATGATTTTTCATATCAAGCCATTTCCAAGTTATGGTTAGTTGAGGTGTTTCATAAATTTATTAGTCTTTTCTGAAATCTGTCAGACACAATTCTTGAATAGCAGTGAAAAACAGGTACATTGAAGTTATTTGATTTTGACTAATACGAACGACTATAATTCCTGTAATAAGTATTATTTTTCAATGTTTGGGCCTCTATTCAAAGTCTGATCTTCATATTCAATATACACACTGTAGAAAGGATAATCATTACTTAAATTTATGCTGCACTCTGCAATATTTTGGACAATAGAAAAATGAAATTATTAATCTATCAAGAATAAAAGGAATTAAAATGGATGTGTCTCAGGCAGATTGGAAAAACAGTCATTTAAATATTTCCTGAAACCATAAAAGAAAATTCCAGCTAATTTCAGGTAAACTTTAGTTTATTTGCTTAAAAAAATCCACACAGTTCAGATAAAAATCTATATGTTAGTACATACATAAATTCCTTAGGTTCTAGTGGATAGGCAGCCATGAATGAAGACAGGCAAATCTATGCTTTTTCCATTTAAAATTTATCTTCTCATTAAAAATAACAATAACAACAAATAGTTTTTGAAAATTGTTTTTGTTATACTGTTTTATTTATTTTAAATTATATTTCCCTATTAAGCAATTTTATACTATAACCTAGAACATTCCTTTACTCAACACTCTCTGTAATCATTGATCAAAATCTTTAATCCTTCACTCTCTCCAGGCAGATTTCCACATGCAAGGGGCACAAAAGTGATTGAAATAAACACAGAAGGTGCAGAAATGACAAGGGAGCCATTATGCTCTACCAAATAGCAGGTATACAATAATACCAATAGAAACTTATGCAGCATTTCCTTGCAAAAGCATTGGCTAATAGGCACATATGAATTCAGTTAGACGTGCTCTTTTCTAAAGGAAGGTGATGACCAACATCTGATTTACACCAACTGGAAGAGAGAACAGAAACCACAAAGCTAATGTGTGAGGCACATATGACAACTTTTCCAGGGGAATTGGTAATAAAGATTTTATTTTACCACACATCATACAGTTTCAAAAATGGACCTAGATTTGTTTTCCTTCTCCATCTATATATTTCTTAATGACTTGAATCTGAACTGCATTAGTGACTTTGTATGACAAATGGTAAGTAGGAAGAATCAGAGGTTACAGGCTTTAAGCGAGGCTTCTAAATGGCCTGTACACTTCCTCTGTCTCTGAGGACCTAGGACATTGCACTCATAAGAGCAGGCCAGGAGTAGCCTCCTGAGTAATGAAACTCTTGGTGGAGAAGAGACTGCTTAGCCTCAGCCATACAGTGTCTGACCACAGAGGCAAATTAAACCCAAAAGAGACTAGGAAATTACCCAGCAGACCCCATGAGAAAGAACCAGAATATCATAAAGTAGAAAGGGGGGGCTATTCTTTCAAGCCACAAGGTTTTGCAATAGTATGTCATCAGCTAAAAGCGATTATAGGTAAACATAATTATATTTTAGTTTTAGTCACTTAATTATGTGCACATGGGTCTAAGATTTGTCTATAATTAAACATATATGTATATCTATCTATATCTATATATATATGTGTGTGTGTGTGAGTACATACAGTGCAACAAAATGATTTAGCATTTTAAATAGTTTATTCATAAATTACCAAAATAAAACATTATGATTATTTTCCAATTACAAGCTATATGATGAATTATCGATTTACTAGTTGCTTACATAACTGCATGGCACTTTCAAACTCCTTTTCTGCGTTTTTTGTTGTTGTTGTTATTGTTGTTTGTTTTTAAAGATCTATTTGATTGTTTAAACATTCAAAATTCAACTTAACTCCAGAATCCCCTGCTCCCTACCTTTAAACCAACTGACAGGGAAGAAGTTCCATTCCCCGCCCCCCCCCCCCGCCAAGGGGTGCGATTCCTATTTTATCTCTGTGGCCCCGCTAGCGAAAGTGTTCGTATCTGCAGAATGACTGCGGAAAGCCGTGCCTTGATGGTGCTCACCCCTCCCTGCAAGTCCCGGAGACCCCAAAGAGTGCTAAATAGCCACGAAAAGACGGGAAGAGTTGCAGTGGGGAACTTGTTTATGTAATGACAGAAGGAAGATCCGTAGAGATCTTCAGGTTGTTGTTCACATTTCTACAAATTTATACAGAAGACTTTCGTATGTTAACTAACCTCAGATGACTTGGGTTCACAAATAAATTTCTTCAAAAAATGTTGCATATCTCTCTACGCATGTATTTTACTAGAAAATGTAAACTTTCTTTTGAAATAATTTGGAGTTTGAAACTGTAGAAGAAACAAAGGAAAGGAAATTGTACAGAACCTATGTATGCACACAGAATGGTACAGGTTCAACAACTTCTTATAAATTCTAATTTAGGAATAAATGAGTCACAGCAAACTGAGCTCATGATGTGTCATCTAAGTTGACTGGCTGAACCAGAGCCAAAGAATAATTCAAACATCAAATCAATAAATTAAAAAATTGAAATCTTGGAATTATGAATGATTGTGTTCTAGGCCCTGTTTCCATCTTACCTTTTGTCTCCTCACTCTGAGAGTACATTCTTAGTCATTATCTTTCTCTTCTCATCTAAATCTCTGCATTTCCACTTGACCAGGTGACTGTATCACTTTAAATGTCATGAAGTTTTTCACTAACTGAGGAAGTCAATAACTGAAGATACCAAATTTATACCCAGTATGGAATAACTTTCTGTTTTATTCCTTGGAGAATGATCCGATCCATCCACTCATTCAGTTCTAGGATTTAAGTCAGAAATCTGGAAATGATGTGCAAAACTTGGCTTTCCCTCAAGCCAGGCCCATTTTTATTACACTCTAACAGGTTTATTCTTTAAAATCCCTGAGCCAGGCATGGTGGCTTATGGTGGCCTGTCATCCCAGCATTTGGGGGACAGAGGCAGGAGTTTTGCTGAGATCGAGGCTTGCCTCGGCTACATAGTGAGCCCAGGGGCACCCTGAACTGCAAAGCAAGGCCCTTCCTTAAAAAAAAAAAAGCCTTAACCGCAGTAAAGAAAGGGTCAAGACTATATACATATATGCACCAACTTTCCATGATGAATGTATTCATTATCACACACATACACTAATTTAGAAGGACAGAAATTAATAAAGGATGCAAATCAGAAATGTGGAACAGGTGAAATCTGACCTCCTGTCAGTTAAAATCATTCTTAAGGGTACCAGGTGTGCCATACCTGCCTGCAGTACCAGCCACTCTGGAGGATGCTGAGAGTTGTGGGTCAGTATGGGTGACACAGACAGACTCCAAAAAAAGTTTTGAATTAATTTACTTTGGAGAGATTAATAAATTTGCTCATACATTCACATCCTCATCACTTAATAGAGCTCACATTGATGACCCCATTTTCAATTCGGTATTGTCCTATGGATCATCGTTAAAATGTGGTTAAATCTGACTCTAGGTACAAATGATTTAGTAACATCTCAAGATTAAGAGTGTCTGTGGTTTAAGGGCAAACAGTTTTCTTCAAGAGCTCCTAAATCACATCTGACTCTCCTTTTAAAAATGCAGTATCACTGTGTGTGTGTGTGTGTGTGTGTGTGTGTGTGTGTGTGTGTGTGTGTGTAGATTCAGTGAGGGCCAGCTGGCTCCTATTCATATCTTTAAATCAAGCATGCTCTGCAGGGCTGGAAGGTATCAGGACAAATTAGACACGAGGCCAGTGAAACTCATTTGAAGTCACCCTGTTATGACTTTAAGTCAAGATGCCTACCATTCTGTCACAACTGAAGGACTGAGAGCAGAAGGGTACGCCTTTCTCCTTGAGTTTGCTCTTTCACACTTCACCAAATAGTTCCACTAAAATGTTGATTTGTTTTAAAATGAAAAAAAATATTTGTGTTATCGTAGGATCTAACTTCCTGACCACTTTGAAATAACAAAGCTGTCTAAGAGGCCTTGCAAAGTTTATTTCTGATCTACCACTAGGAGATGGTTACAGTTAGGTACATTCTACAGGTTTTAACTAGAGCTCTGTAAACATTCTGAAGGATCTTCAGAGATTTTCCAGGATGCTACAGAAATTTAAGCAATTAGAGGTTGTACAATGCTGTTTAAAATAGATTAAGAAGTGCTCGCTTTGGCAGCACATATACTAAAATAGATTGAAAAATAAGACTCTATGTACTGTGTGATCATTGGGAGTAAAAACTGGTGAAGGAATTGCCTCATCATCTGTCATTCACATGTAACAAGCAGCTCTTCATGGAGCAGATGAGATAGAGTGACTGATTCATGTCACATCCCAAATAAACCCATAGAGTTTTTCCCAGTTCTGGCGCAGGAGAAAAGTGAAGACAAACTAGTGAACAGAGATACGGAATATCCAGGCTCCTGAATATTGGATGGGAAAAGCCAGTATCGATACATGTTTTTACAAAGCTGACAACTCAGGGGGAAAAACTTTGACAAATAGGTAAGTAAGTAATTTTAAGCAATCCCAATTCAATAAATATATAATCTTTTTGATTATCATTGTCAATTCTGATTTAAGAAAATTATCACAAAAACATTTATCTCCAGGATAAAAGATTTTGCAGGAGAAAAGATTAGTAAATTTTATGGTCTAAAAATTCTATTTAAACAGAGGTAACAAATTGGGCTTTTGTTTGTATTGTTTTTACTGTTTACTTTGTAGGAAGAATTGAAAATTGTTCTAAAAAGCTAGCTCACTTGTATTTCTAGATTTCTATGCAAAACTACACACAAGATAAATGCACACTTGTTCTATACAAATGTTATTCTATATAGATGCTGTACTATAGTATTTGTTCACTCATTGTCAGTTAACTTTCAAGTCCAAATTAACCAAAGCTAACAACAAAATAATTCAAATTATCTTAAGTATTAAATATATTAACAATTACCTGTTTTAGGACAAGATTTAAGAAAGCAAGAGA
>PVIC010038101.1:7339-17854 GCA_004025085.1 Thryonomys swinderianus | reverse complement strand
GACTCTCCTTCCCTATGCCCTTTTTAGAGTAAAACATACTTCCTATGTTCTTGACTTCTTATAAAATCATGTATGCAAGACCTCCCCCAATTATTCCCAATGTACACTTTAGAATGTTAGAAGAACTTGATAACCAGTAATTTCTCTCTTCTTTGCAAGCCTTATTTGAAACTCAAAGAGTACTGTGGCCTCACATTAAAGCTGTGTTTGCACATGTGCCTGCCCTCGAGCCTCACCAGTTCCAGCCAGGAGATTCTGTTCTAATCAAGCAACATCAAACAGAAGGCCTTGAACCACGCTGGAAAGGACCTTGCCCTGTGATTCTAGTCACCCTCTAAAAGTCTGGATAGCCAAAGTCCTCATCCTCCTTAGCAGGGATTCTTTTCCAAAATAGACGAGGGTTAAATCTTTTGTTCCTACAACAGAGAGGACAATGTGCCGCCATAAGTGAACAGTGTTGTTTTCATGTAAACCACTCTGGGGTTATAAAAGATTCTAGGACACTCCTCAGAAAATATCTACAGGAGAGAAAATTGCAAGACCAACAGTCCCAGAACTGGTATGAGTCTTTTTTTAATAAGTCACCATGGCTTGCAACCTTAGTGTCATCTCTAATTGGTCCCTTGTTGGTTTTACTTTTGCTTCTGACCTTTTGACCTTATATCCTTAATAGACTTATAACTTTTGTCAAAAAGCAAATATCAACTGTTCAACAAACAGTATTAATGTTACAGTAAAAGCCCCTAGACTCTGAGACTACAGTGTGACAAGGAATCCATGATTGGATCCCTCAGGTTCTAACTTGAGGGGGGAATGTTGGGACCAAAGAATCTTCATTTTATAAGTCACCCCATCTGATGTTTTAGTTGTAAACAAACATTGTACTTTATAAAAAGGTCCTGTGCAGATGTGATATATATATTCTGTAAAAATAACTTGTGACAACTTGCTAATTGTGTGAGGTTTCCTAAAAACCCCGACAAGTCAGTAAGGTTGCTGAACTGGTTGCACTGGTTGCCAAGTACAGTGATTTCCTGAAGAGCTTAAGGGGACATAGCTCACATAATTAAACGGTGAGCTAATCAATAGGGCTGTTCCTACCAAGGATTTCCTATTCCGCCCCCTCTCCCAATGACCACCTGATAAGTATGATAGATCAAACTGTTAGCCAATTACTAGAAGGTTTAGGTCCCCCTCCCGTGTGTAACCTGAAATGCCCTTAAAAGGGGCCGGTAGCCATTCTTCAGGGTCTCCAACCCAATATTGGTAGACCCACTGCATGCTGTGCTAATAAAAGTGTCCTTGTTCATTACATGTGTGTGTTTGTCTTCCTCGGGATAGCATGATCCAGACATTACAGGCAGCACTATTTGGTATAGTGCAGATCTCGCAACTGCTAGTTGGTGCAGCACCCAGTGCAGATCTCCAGGCCTGAAAAGAGTCTCCCCTAGCAGGGTCTGCTTCCCACACTCCCACCCTCTGTCCCTCCCAGGCCCACACGCATCCTGCTGCTCACTCTGAAGCGGGACCATGTCTTTCTCTCCAGATCCACAACAAGACCCCAGCCCCAGCCTCTTCTCCAGAAATGGCTCAGGTAACTCTGTCCTCTCTGGGGCTTTGGTAGCTGCTCTCTGCAGTGCAAGATACAGAAAGCCTCCACAGCCTCTCCTGCCTGTGCTGTCCGAGGAGGGCTCTGGACTCCACTCTAAATAACTGCCCAGCTCTCCAGTGGCCCTGCGTCACAGCCTCTGGTGTTTCAGCCCAAATCATTTCCTCCTCTCCTTCCCCTGGGCCTCACACTCAGCCCCCAATGTTCTGGAAGCTGGACCATTATTGGAGTCTCCCTCCCAGCCCCCTGTCCACCTTCTCCAGCCAGGGCCCTGCCCTAGCAGGATCTTCCTAAACTCAGAGTTCCTCTACTGTTTTCTCTCCTCTCAGCCCATACTGCTCTCTGGAAGCCAAGCGCAAAGCTCAAGGGCACAGCCTGGCCCTTCAGGCTGCACACAGCCAACCTGCGTCCTCTTCCCACTGTAATGGGCACTGAGCACAGCCTCCGAGCTTCTCAGGAGGAAACACAGCCTCCTGCTCAGAGCACATCTCCCCTTCAGCTATGAACAACCCATTCCAACATTTTGTCCCATGGCCCTCCTTGCTGGGGCTCAGGGGGAAGAGGGAGGAGCAACTTGTCACTTCACCCACCCTGGCCTGTATTGTTCACCCAACCCTGCAACCCTGACTGATGGACGTTTCTGTCTGTCCTGGAGGAACAGTCCCTGTGCCTGATCTCTGTGGCTGACAGCAAAGTCCTGCCTCCCTGAACTGCTCCTGGAAGGGAAAAGCCCCTGGTCCCTCCTGGGTCCCAGATCTGGGGTTCTGGAGGTGTCACACGATGGGGCTGAGGGGGGAGGGGATTCACCTGCCACGCCCGGCCATGCTGGGCACACAGTGCCCCTTCTTCGGCCTCTCCATGCAGAATGGCAGCACAGGAGCAGGGCAGGTGCTTGGGATGGGAGAGCAGATGGGCTGGGGATAGAGCCATATCCCCTCCCTCCCCAGGCAGCCCCACTCCTTGCACCTGTGAGGCTGACAAGCCAGAGGGCTCCTGGCCCCTGGTCCTCACGCTGATCAGAGGGGCCCTCATGGGGGCCGGCTTCCTCCTCACCTCGGCCTCACCTGCATCTACTACACCAGGTGAGCAGTGCCAAGGATACTGCCATGGACTCCAGGCTCCAGGTGGGGCTGAGCCCCGCTGCCCACCTGGACTTCGAATGACGGGCTCTGACTGGCATCTCTGCTCACTCCGCAGGTATGGAGCCTCTCCAGGGCACAGAGCAGAGAAGCCCAGCTAAGCTCCTTCTCCACTCTGAGGGAGACAGGCAGACAACCATCCCAGGTGGGACAATGTGGGGATGTCACTGCTGCCTCCCCTGGAAGCTCTGTGGTCGCGCTGCTGACCGCCCTCCTCATCCTGCCTGACCTGCTCCCCATCACGCACCCCCATTCCTTTGGTCCTGCCCCACCGAGGACCGATGACCCCGTCCCTTCCCTCTCTCCCTCACCCTCCCCTGCATCCCAGCTCTGCAGTAAGAATGAAGTTGGCCACCGCCACCCCCACTCCCACCAAGAATGCCCACGGACACCAGAGTTCGTCTCCCAACTTCCCTACAGCAAGGACATTGACACGCACACAGTCATGGGTGCAGCTTTCCTCTTCCAGTTAAAGGCCCTACCTCATTAGGGTTATTACAGGATATCAGCATTTGATGGTGCATAACCATTGTAATAGACAGGACAACATAGAATTGATTTCACTCTCAGATCTCTGTGGGCGTTTTTGAACATCATGATGGGATTTATTTTACTTTGCAGAAGAAGTTTCATCTGAAGCTTCCTGTGTTTTATTTCTCCTTTGGGGGGCAGGGTGGGAACGGAGACCAGGGCTTTTACATGCTAAGGCTGAGCTCTACTGCTGAGCTGCACCACCAGTGCCTAAAATACATTCAATGGGAAAATCTGAAGAGTACAGAGAGAGGGATATTTGCATATGGACCCATCCTGGACTCTGCCATCCAGCTCAGTGGGCAGGTTCTTTCCAGCCCTCGCTTCTCTTCGGGTCTGTTGCCCGCCAGTCTACACTGCCCAGAAGTGCCATGGTCATCTCCCCATCCATATGCATCTGTGCTCCGGTGTAGACCTTGTGCCAAGCAGCAAACTTACATGTGGTGTTACATCTTGTAGCTCAGAGGTTTTATTATCCACATCATTTCTTCAGCAGGACATTTTTGCTTCGCGTATTGTTTTCGGTTGTCATTCAACATGTGAACCACCCTGTTTTCACCATGCTTAAATACCATCATTACATTGTTCAGCTTTTAAGGAGAGGGAGAGGCTGCCACAGAGACCTGGAGGAACTTGGGGGGTGAGGCTAGGTGAGGAAGCCGAACACAGAGATGAACACCCCACGATCGTGCACACAGAGATGAACACCCCACAATCGTGCTCGTGAGTGGAGTCTGCAGGCGCTGCCTCCAGGGTCTACGGCTCCCCCAGCTCAGTGGCAGGGATCTTGGTTGCCTCAGGGCCGCCCCTGTGCAGAGTACTCCACTGCCCTGGGCTGCGTTGTGACCTTCAGAACAAGCCCTGTTTCCCTGATTATAAAAGCATATTTGGGAACATTGACTTGGATTCTAGAAGCTGCTGATATTCTGTGGTGGGGGCCCTAGGGTAGGTTACTCCAAGAAGACCGTTTGTTTGGTTGTTTTAGCGCTGATGTGTTTCCAGACAAAGTATAAAACGTCACTTGCCTACAATGGGTGAGAACTCAACTCTTTTCCTTGTCCTCTCATCTCCAGCCGCCCACATAATATGGCCCGAAAAAACTTCACTGTATTTCCCTAAAACTAACACTGCATATTATATTTTGATCCAAAGACTCAGTGGGACTTACTTTCAGAGAATGTCTTGTTTCTGGATAGACAACAGTCATAGTCTACATTTATTCATGTCTGAAACCCACATTTTTTCAAACAGTGATGTGATCTTCCTCTGGAGCATTGGGATAACCTCTCCGAACCCCAAACTTCTTGTAGAATGACTGTCCCTGAGTGCTTGTGCCTGTCAGTCGCACTCTCCTTAAACGAGCCCCTCCCATCCATGTCTCCTGCTCGTAGCTTATTATTGCCACAAACGAAGTACTGAATTACGAAGGCTCACATTGGCCACAGCCCATCCGTTCATTACCAAGAGTGCTCATTATCCACAAGTGTGTCTAAACTCTGCTCGTGAGGAAGTCCCAAGTTCACGTGTTTACTCAGGTGCTTACTGCTCATCCAAAGGCACCTGCTCAGGTATTTGCAAATAGTTAATTATAACTTTTCATCTACTTATTAGTATCAATAATATTATTTATGTTTATTTGCAAACATTGTTATTGTATGATTCCATAAGTTCTTCACATGTTACAAGGGACGCTCTACATGTGTCCCATCTGGATGATGATCTTAACAGACTCATTTTTGGGCTACAGTATGAATTATGAGCATTTTGAAAAATCACATTAAGGCTTCTTTTCTGGTTAGGTCTTATTTTGGGGAGATACGATGGAAGAGGATTGCTGGGGGATGCGATAGGTGGTGCTGAGCATGAGCAGATACTGTCAGCTTTGGAGGCGGTTGAGTTCCCCACCGTTCCCTGGAGGAATTGGAGAGTTCCTGTTCCTGCACATGCTGGGTGACGCCGGAGTATCAGGCTGCTCAGTTATAGCCATGTGGGTACATGCACAGACTTTGCTCCTGATTGGCCTTAACCATGGTGTTTTCACAGGGTTTTGGTTTCCATCTTTCTTCCTAAGGATCCACTCCCTTGTGCTTTGAGCTAATTTTCATCATATATGTTTTATACATTTTGTAGCTTATATCTAGGACTTCATTGTAAGTCAATCATTTTTGCTCCATTTATTCAGAAACATTTTTCCAAAGACTTTAAAAAAAAATTTTTTTTGAGACAGGGTCTCACCTTGTAGTTCAGGCTGGCCCTGAGCTCACTATGTAGCCCAGGCAAGCCTTGAACTCAGCAATCCTCCTGTCTCTGCCTCCCGAGTGCTGGGATTACAGGCGTGAGCCACCACACCCGGCCCTGTTGTATGTGGTATTGATTGCTGGTGGGCGTGAGTCACCAGCCCAGCATTGTATGTTGTTACCGGGGATTGAACTCAGGACCTTGCGCTTGCAAGGCAGGCGCTGGAACACTGAGCTAAATCTCCAGCCCCAAAATTTTTTTATTTTTTGTGGTACTGGGGATTGAACTCGGGCCCTTGTGCTTCCAAGTTAAGTGCGGTACCACTTGAGCTAAATCCCTGGCCCTCCGAAGACTTTTAATTTGTTTTTCTAATAGAGATAAATTCTCAGAAAACTACTGTTAAAATATACATGGGCCCATTACTATAGTTAACAAAATAGGTACATTTGGGATATATTAGGACCTTTTCACAAGCTTATAAATTGACTTTTCTGCATTCACAGTTGTTTCAACACTTAAAATTGACTTTAAGCCAGTGGTAGTGGCCTCGATCGTCTCTGAGTGATCTTCCCGGTTTCATTTAACTCTATTTACACCTCTAGTTGCCCAGAAGTACTGAAGTCTGTTCTTTGTAGCACTTCTCCCATCTCACATGCTGTTTTCTGCGATGAAGGGTTATTTCTGGCTCCCCTGTGTGTTTCGCTGGGGTTCTGGTTTACGCCCTAGCCAGCGCCATCTCAGCTCTGGGATGTTAACGATCTCTTGGTACTTTACAGAACAATTTCCTGTTCTTCATCATTCCTCTGGCTCTCTGTGGAAAGTTCTATCCCGACATAAGTTTTACACTAGAGTTTTAAATTCTGCAAAAGTCTCCTGAGAGATGGTGTGAATCTCACATTGATTCTGAAGGTTAATTTGAGTCCAAATAACACTCTCTTGTTGACACTGTTAGCACCGATGTCTCAAAACCATTGATATCACACGTTCTCCCATCTTGAGTATCTTTCAGTTTAGATGTGTGATTTCCTCCACACAGAGAGTGCAAAGTTCAGACCTCTTAGGAGTCTCCTAGGTAGATTATGAGTTTCTATGTGTTAGGAAGTAAACTAAGGCACAATACAATTTTGAAGACTTTAACTGAGCTGATGACTTATCAATCTGTACCTCCAAACCAAAGTCCTTCACTGACTGATAGGACACAAAGGCATGGCTTTTCTGGGACAGACACAAGCTTAAAGCAAAGAAAATATTTGACTTGTTGGAGTTATACCACTGACTTATCTGATCTACCCCAGTGGAAAATCCCTATTTACTCCTAAATTTTTGGCTGCCTTTGATTGGTTGAATTATAGCCCTGTTTTTCCTTAGAAGATACCGCTCAACTTTTAGTCAAACTTGTAAACCAGATGAAGCACAGGTCACCAATGAGGTTGTGCTGGCTTTATCAGTTGGGGAGTCTTCAGGCCTGGCCCCATTTTGACTTACTTTTATAGATGCTGTCCTCAGTAATATCCTTTATAATATTCCATTTTATTTGCCATCGTGATAGAAAAATAAAATTGATTTCATAATTTGGTTAATGCTTATCAGCTTTTTAAATTTTCTTTTTAAGCTTCTTAATGTATCTGTGTACTTTTTTGTATGCTTCTATCTTTGCAATCATATCCTCTAAAAAAAGAGACATTTTGGACTGAGAATTTAGCTCAATGAGGTTCTGGTTCCTGCCTTGCAAGCACAAGGTTCCAATTTTGATGCCCAGTGCCTCCCCCCAAAAAAAAGGTAGAAGAGAGACATTTTTCCTCCTTTCAATTTTTTCATCATTTACATATTTTTAGTATCTTCTTACGTTGAGTCCTATGTGTTTGCAGTTATACCTTGTAACTCTGGGAATTTCTTTTTAATTCCCAGGTGCCATGTGTTTTATCACAAAGCATTTGAAATCACCATCGCTAACTTTTTTCATCTCTTGATATTTAATGCCTCAAGGACCAAATTGAGAACAAACACCATGCCATGTATTTCACTGGAAAAACTGAACACAAGGACTTTACCACTTATGCATCAGAGGCTGACAGAACACAAAGTGAGCGCTGTACTGAAGTCTTGGGTGACTCTTGCACATGTCTGAGGTCTTCTGGACACCCCAGAGGCATGGCCTTGAGCTGCACACTGTGTGAAGCCTGCTTGTGCCACAGATAAGTTCTTTGTCTTAGTCTTTGCTTCACCGAAGACAATCTTACCTGTCAAATGCATGCCATGACTTCTTTGTTACCTGAAACCCAGGGAGGCCAGATGCAGATTTTGAAGAGCCAGTATTTGCGTTTTTGTTAAAGGAAAACCACTCAACACTAATCAACATGGAAAGGAAGACAACTTGGGAGTATCCGTGTAAGTCTCAAGAGTGCTACAGTCATATACTCGTCATAAAAGTGCTCAGAGCACATGGCATGAAATTTGGTCAAGGACAGTATTTGTTGGCCTTTGGAAAAGCAATGAAAGGTTGTCACTTTTTTGTATTAGAAAACTTATCACATCAAAATCATAAACCCCAAAAGACTGAAGATTTAAAAAATATAAGGCCACTCAGAAAAATAACATGATTTTTATTAATAGTGTAGGCCACATTTCTAATATAGCTGCATATTTTCCACTCATAATTTTTTTTTTTTTTTTTTTTGCTTTTTGAGACAGGGTCTCGCTTTGTAGTTCAGGCTGGCCCTGAGCTCACTATGGTGCCCAGGCAAGCCGCCGCGAATTCAGCAATCCTCCTGTCTCTGCCTCCTGAGTGCTGGGATTACAGGCGTGAGCCACCATGTCCGGCATTGTGGAATGCGGTGTTGATTGTTGGTGGGCGTGTCTCCACGCCCAGCATTGTATGTGGTTACCGGGGATTGAACTCAGGACCCTGCACTTGCGAGGCAGGTGCTGGAACCACTGAGCTAACCCTCCGGCCCTCACTCATAATTTTGACTGTTACTCTTTTATTACCCTTCCACAAGTGATAGTCCTGAATGGAATTTTTATACATAGAACTGTATAAGTCAGCATTTCATGATACATAGTTGATTGAAATTTCTTTGGTTCATTTGTAAGAAGCCTCTTTATTCCCACAACTCATTAGCAGAGTTAAATTTGAAGAAACTTTTGTTAAGTTGGTTTTTGTTTTGTTTTGGTGGTGGTACCAGGGATCGAACTCAGGCCCTTGTGCTTGCAAAGTAGGTGCAATACCACTTGAGCTAGATCCTCAGCCACTTTTTTTTTTTGAGACAGGATCTTTGTAGTTCAGGCTGGCCCTGAACTCACTATGTAGCCCAGGCAAGCCTCGAACTCAGCAATCCTCCTGCCTCTGCCCTCTGAGTGCTGGAATTACAGGTTTGAGCCACTAAGCCCGGCATTTGTGGTATGTGGTACTGATTGCTGGTGGGCATGAGTCACCACACCCAGTATTGTTGTATGTGGTTATTGGGGATCGAACCAGGGACCATGCGCCTGCTAGGCAGACACTGGAACCACTGAGCTAAAGCTCTGCCCCCCCCGCCTCCCCGGGCCACTTTTGTTAAGTTTCGTAATCACACAAGTCAGTACAATGACAGGTTATTTCTGGACGTTTTTCAGCCTCCTGCCAGGGCTTTGTGGGACCAGGGCCCTAAAGACTGAACTTCCCGACCTTCCCTTGACCAATTTGTGCTGTATTCCTTAGACATCCTGAACACTGGGGTTGAGTCTGCTCTCCAGACATTTGGTCCTCAGCATCCAGGCCTCATCTTCTTCATCTGTCTGGTCTAGGACAGTGAGTGAGCCTTGCTCTGAAGATTTCCTCAGCACAAAGGTACCCAAGCCATTTCCTGAGAGCTCAGCATCCATAATTTGAGTTTAAAAAGTCCTTTGTCTCTACCCAACATCTGAATAGCTATAGGAAATTTTAAAACACGTTTTTCCTGATGTTTGGCAGTGAGTCAGCTGTAGGCAGATTCGACATGGACCTCAGCACACCAGTGGACAGGGCTCCCTCATGTTTTTACCTGCACTGTGTTGCTTTAAACATCATGTGGAAGGCAGCCACTGCTCCGGGACCAGCTTTGGCACTTGGGGGCCTCAGTCTTGAACCTACAGTGTGTGGTGTCAGTGGGAGAGGCCCTGCCAGCACCCTTCTCAGCCCCAGGGTTCATCAGCACTAGTTCCCCTTTGTGGTGGCCACCCCTCTGCCGCACCAGCTACTTCCGGCTCAGCTGCCCGGGCACAGCCCCACTTGCAGACACTGCTTCCCCATCAGGAACCAGCTGGCTCTCTCCCTGCCTGGCGCTTCAGGATGCTGACCCTGCTGCTGCTGCTGCTGCTGCTGCTGCTGCCCCTGCCATGGGCTGGTGAGTGAGCCCGGGGCGGGGGTCAGAGGGCTCAGGCGCCAGGCCCAGGGCAGCCGCTGACGTCTGTGTCCACACAGGGTCCCTGCAGTGGTACGGAGGGTACGAGATCCATGTGCAAGAATCGCTGACGGTGCAGGAGGGCCTGTGCGCACTGCTGCCCTGCTCCTTCCACCCCTCGAGGGGCTCCGCTTCTGCTGAACAGCTTTACATGACCTGGTTCCGGGCCAGGAAAAACCTAAGATATCCTGAGCCTGTGGCCACAAACAACCCAAAATATAGCCTAGATAAAGAGCTCAAAGACCGATTCCACCTCCTTGGGGACATTTGGACAAGTAACTGCTCCCTGAGCATCAGAGGCACCAAAATGGAGGACTCGGGACTCTACTTCTTCAGGTTACAGACAAAGAACTACGAAATATATGGTTATCCAGATACCTCCGTGCAGGTAGAGGTGACAGGTAGGAGCTGATGGCAGGGGCAGGGCCTGGAAACCTCCTATGAGGACAGGAGCAGGACCTGAGACCCTTTCCTGCTGTGTCTTGGGTCTGGCGGGGGGAGGGGAGGAGGAGGAATATGGCACATGGACGCTCTCTGGGCCTGAGGCACAGTCACGGGGGGGGGGGGTACCCCGGGG
>PVIC010038100.1:0-17774 GCA_004025085.1 Thryonomys swinderianus | reverse complement strand
GGGGCCGGAGGGTTAGCTCAGTGTTTCTGGCGCCTGCCTCACAAGCGCAAGGACCTGAGTTCGATCCCCGGTAACCACATATAATGCTGGGTGTGGAGACACGCCCACCAACAATCAACACCGCATATCACAATGCTGGACGTGGTGGCTCACGCCTGTAATCCCAGCACTCGGGAGGCAGAGACAGGAGGATTTCTGAGTTCGCGGTGGCTTGCCTGGGCACCATAGTGAGCTCAGGGCCAGCCTGAACTACAAAGCGAGACCCTGTCTCCAAAAAGCAAAAAAAAAAAAAGAAGTCTGCTAAACTCAGTGAATGAGTAAGAGCTTGAGGTATATAGTCCAATGGATTTGGGTTTGAAAATAATCTTTTGTTTCCAGATGGGTGATGTTTGGCAAGTTATTGTCTTAGTTTCCTATAAATGGAGATCATAGTAACACATAATGGGATTGCCATGAGTATTAAATGAAATAGTGCACATAAAATGATTAACACATCACTTGGACTGTGTTTATTATTGACAAAATCTTACAAATACAGACTAATGTGAGCAGGAAAACAAGGTAAATGAAAAAATTTTAAATTCTAGAAGCAGACAGGGGAGACAAAAGGAGTTTTTATGACCAACCATATTTTTCACTCAGCTGTTCCTATTTATCTCAGGTTGAGAGTTACTGGGTTGGGCAGGTAGAAGTGGTGGGAAGGACGGAATAGATTATGTGTGTGATTTTTCCTTTCTTTCTTTCTTTCTTTTTTTTTTTTTAAGGGAAGCTTGTATAAGTCTCAGTGTGAATACTGGACCCATGCAGCTTCCAGCTAGGACCAGATCTTGATGTGCCCATGAGCACGTGAGGGTCAATTTCTTGCGAAGTCCATAACGGATATTGTTTTCCTCCATTCCACAACTGAGAAGACTAAGATCCGAACTCCACCACTCCACGGGGCCTCTTTCAAATTTCAACATAGTTGTCAGTAAACCAACTTTTCCAGTCCTGCCACTTTAACTTCAGTCAGTCTTAGCTTACATTTTACACTTGTCAGGAAGAGTTACTGAGAAGTCCTTGGAAAATGAAGCTTCCTTATTTTCAAAGAAAACAGGGCCCCTCACTCATTTCAATTTGATTTGAGGGTTTCCAGATTCAGGGCTGAGCTCATTCGTATTCTCTCTTTCCTTGCTTCTTCTGTACTGAGTTGGATCTGGTGAAATAGGTAGCAGTAAGGGCTGGGGATTTAGCTCAGTGGTTCCAGCGTCTGCCTGACAAGCGCAAGGTGCTGAGTTTGATCCCCGGTAACCACATAGCATAATGCTGGGTGTGGGGTGTCATGCCCGTAATCCCAGCATTTGGGAGCAGAGGCAGGAGGATTGCTGTGAGTTTAAGGTTGGCCTGAACTATATAGTGAGTTCAGGGCTTAGCCTGAACTACAAAGTGAGACCCTGTCTCAAAAAAAAAAAAAATTCTGTAATATCCAAAAGGAATTTGGTGTTGGAATGTAATGAGGGGAAGGAATAAATATGATTTGGAAAAAAATAAAAGAGTATGTATATAGGGGGTGGAGAGGGAGTGGGTGGGCAGGGATGTGGGTAAAAATGAGAATTGACCTGTGTCACATATTGTTATAAATTCCCCAATGTTTTGTGTGATTCATATAGTGTACCAATAAAATTTACTGAATAATGCAAAAAAAAAGAGGTAGTAGATCTTATAAGAGGTGGCATTTGTTTTGGAATTTCTGAAGTTTTATTTTTATTTTGGTTTGTTATTTTATTAGTAAATGTTTGCAATATAATAATAAATAGCTCATTATGAAAGTTATTTAATTGATGTGTGGAACCCAATTTAAGTATGAAATTTTGCTCTTCCATAAGTATTTGTAGGATGAAGCCTTCCTGGTTTGGGGGTCTCCTGTTTCTGCTGGGTATTGCTAGCCTTCAGGTGCTCAGCTGACCAAGAATCCCTTGCATGGTGGCGCACACCTGTACTCCCAGCACTCAGAAGGTGGAGGCAGGAGGATTGCCATGAGTTTGAGGCTGGCATGGGCTGCACAGTGAGTTCAAGTCCAGCCTGAACAGCATGGTGAGATCCTGTCTCAAAAAGAAAAATACTATTCATTTTTTTTATTTTTAGAATCATAGTATTGATTGCCTGTGTCATTTATATGACACCAATCATTTCATGCTATGCATTGTCGACTGTCTTTTCATCAGTATCTTATCTCTTTCACCAGATTATAAGATTTTTGGTGACAGGAACTTAAAATATGGGTAAGTAAATGTTTGAGTGCTGACCATTGCTGAGTAAAAAGGCAGCAATGAGCCCATTTGATTTTTCTATTGACTGTTATCCTAGACAACTTTCAAAATCTCCCAAATGACAGCTCAACACAAGAGACTAGAATAACCATAGAAAGTCAGTTATTTTGAAAAGAGCAGAATTTTGCTTTTCAATCATGTTTCAGTTACTTTTTTTTTCAACAGTCCATAGGTTCTTTATTTTCTTGCAAGTTTATCTCTGTCTGAGCTTTAGGATAATCTCTGGGTAGTTTTCCTCACATATGTCAATATTTTGGTTTGTGTTTCCTTTCTGTCTGGATTAGTTAGGATTCTGCAGAATTTACCAGTCTTACCTGCCACGTGAGATTTTTGGCTGTTTGCCATTCTGGTCTTTCATTAGGGTGTCTGTTGTACTCGGTTATCTAATTGGTCATGCTTCCAGGTGAGTACCTTATAAGTAAGATATTTGACAAGGTACTGTAGTAAATTGTACGTGTGAAGTGGCTGCACCTTTTTGCCTAGGAGATAGCTGAGGGGCTTCTAGAAGCAGTACAGATTCTTAGATCATTGTTTTCTCTGAAAGGGAACATGGTGGGAACACAATGTTTCTTCCTAGTGGCTCTCTGTCGGTATGTTCATTCTTTCACTGTTTTGTTGAATGAGGCATTTTCTCCAAGCCTGTTTGGTTGACTACTGGGTGGAGGAGTTAGGGTGCAGGCTTCTGCAGATGGGGAATGTCTTCCTGATGACCTCTAGTCATGACATTGCGGGAGGCCCTGGCACCCAGTCTTCTAGAGTCAGATTCCCTTCTGGTGGTGCCTATGACACTGCCTAGACCTATGACTCTGCCACTAAGGAGTGTACCACCACTCCTCAGTTGTCAACCGAAAAACTTTGTATGTCTTCAGAGAGGAGAGTTTATTTACTGTTGGGATGAACAGAATAGGTAGCTCTCTGTCTGAATCTGTCTCTGGGTGAGAGAACACAGCAGGCTGCAACCACTGCAACTTTCCCTGCATTCTTGTTAGTTGATTTGATGTCAAGGAAAAAGTAAGAGGAATTTTTCTAAGGGAAAGAGAAGAATCTCAGTCCATGACATGATCCATTTGTCACAGAGTGAACCAAGTTCGATAAGTGAAATTTCTTTAAAAAAATAGCAGGTTTCTCTGCCAGAATAATTACTATTAATTGGTTCCTTTTCCATAGTGTCTTCAGATGAGTTTTGCATCTGAGACTCTTACCCTGCCTCACTTCACATCTTCCTCAGGCCTGCTGACTGACTCACGCTTGTCAGAAATCCAACAGCTGCTCCTCAGCCCCTATTTCCAAGAATCAGAAAAATCTCCAGAAATTTCTAGTACAAAGTTCTCGATCTTTTCTTGCACTTAGATCTGACAGACTCATTGGAAAATGTAGGATCGAGGCTGAGGTAGAATAAAATGAAAGTACATCTAACAGATCTTGCAACAATTCTCACAAGTTGGGTTCTTTGGGACAAAATGTGAAATTTTTCCAAAAAGACCTCTCTCATACTTCCAGGTGTCATTTCAAAGGGACTACCTTCTCCCAAAAGTCTAGTGACATTTAGCATTTAAGTTGTCTTTCCAAGTGCTAATAGGGATCCCTTCCCAATAGTACCTCCAGGGCTCAGCACAGGTGGTTCATGCTCATTCAGAGAAAGCCCTGAGATGTGGAAATGGGTGGTATTACCCTCTGGGCAGAGCAAGATGTTGCTTCCTGTGAGAGAAGCCCTTTGCTGTTGTGAAATAATCCAATCTGTAGGGTGGAGGAGGCACATGGGTGCTATCTCTGCTTCTCACTCTGTAAATTACCCGAGTGGATTTCCACTGTATGTGGAAACAGCTCAGCCAACTGCAAGGGCAGTGGGAGTGGGGGCTGGTGCCACTAGGAGTACTGCTGGCACCTCGACTGCATTTACCTCGACTCTGCCTTTGCCACCACACAGTCCGGGCTCTGTCTACTCTGGAAGGGCCTCCCACCAAGTAGTCTGCCTTAGGCCCAGATCTTGTACAGAAGTAAAAGTTAAAGCTGTTGATTTTATATTGATTCTCTGAAGGGATTGCTTAAAACTTTAGTGCATGCTAAGCAGCTGTGTCTAAAGGAAAAAACAGCCTGAATCATTCCAGAGTAGAAGTGAGTGCCATTTTTGTAAGAGGAAGAACAGAAAAGGACAATAGTGTTGCTCAATCATTATATTGTGGGCCCTTCTTCCTTTGGTCACCTTGTAAAGAACACAGTCCCAAGGGGCTGCCTTTGGTTTTCTCCTCAGGTTATGGCCTGTCTTGAAGGTTTCATCTATATCCAGCAGAGTAAGTAAGGCTACATGTTCTGAAGCTGGCTTTTCACTCAAGTGGACCTTTCTTTGTGACTTACCAGCCATATCAATTTGGACAATTTAATCAACCTCTTTGTGTAAAACTGTGAAATGGAGTTAATAATGCCTACCTCTTAGCATGTGATAAAATTTGGTGACTAATAACTCAGTTCATGTGAAGTGCAGAAGGTAGTTCTTGCTACTGTCAAGCCAATTGTTAGTCGATGGCAGGTGGCTTTGGATTCAGAGTATCTGTTATCTAAACCCTGTCTGTGTTCCTTGCTTACTATATGAACTTGGGGAAAGTCCCTTAATTTGGTTGAATTCCATTTTCCAGCTGCCTGTGGTACACTTTCATTTATCTGTTCCTGCACAAAAATATACTCCAAAATATAATGGTGTGACCCAGTGCTAGTTATTTCTTACAAGCTCCCACAGTTCTGAAGTTTGAGGGGTTTGGCTAGCAGGTTAAGAATCTTTCAGGTAGCTTGAGTTAGACAGTAGTAAGATGGTCAGTCAGTGAGACTGGGCCATTTCAAAGTTTCTTCTCAGACATATCTAACAGGTGCTGTTGAGTGGCTTTCATCTGAGAGTTTAGCCAGGGTTGAGGGCCAGGGATCTTGCCTGGGTTTCCCCACTGCAAGAATAGGCATCCCTAGAAAGGAGAGGGACAGCAAGCGCTGTAATGTCTTCTGTGACTGAGCCTCAGAAGTCACAGTATGTCTCTACAATATTCAGTTTGTTAGAAGAAAGAGATTAAATCCTGCCCAGATTCAGTAGAAGATATATACTCTGCTTTCAGATCAAAGGAATGTCAAAGAATTTGAGCACATTACAGTCTGCTCTCTGACACTATATATTGCTTATGTGTGAAAAATACACTCATTTCCTTCTTGGGCCACCTCCCCTCCCAAAAAAGTTCTCATTTATTATGGCATCAGGCTCAGGCCTAGAGGCCAGGTCCCATTGCAATACAAGGTGTAGGTGTAGAGGGGGCTCTGCCTGTGTACTTCCTTTCATACAGCAAGTCCCGGGCTGCTTCTCTTGTTCTGAAGACTGAAGACAAAAGAGAGAAGTTATCTGCCCTTTAGTGCTGAGGTAGATGTAGGATATCAGCAATGGATGACTCTTTTTTTTTTTTCCAAGAAAATGGTATATATATATATATTTTTTTTCTTTTTCTTTTTCTTTTTGGAGACAGGGTCTCCCTTTGTAGTTCACGCTGGCCCTGAGCTCACTATGGTGCCCAGGCAAGCCACCGCGAACTCAGCAATCCTCCTGTCTCTACCTCCCGAGTGCTAGGATTACAGGTGTGAGCCACCACGTCTGGCATTGTGATATGCGGTGTTGATTGTTGGTGGGTGTGTCTCCACGCCCAGCATTATATGTGGTTACCGGGGATCGAACTCAGGTCCTTGCGCTTGTGAGGCAGGTGCCGGAACCACTGAGCTAACCCTCCGGCCAAAAATGGTATATTTTTAAATGATTTTTTGGGTACAAGGTCTTGTTACATAGTTCAGGCTGATCTTGAACTCACTATGTAGCTCAAACTGTCCTTAAATTTGTAGTGATATTCTGCCTGTGCCTCCCAAAGCTGGGATTACAAAGGTGCTAGGATTACAGCTGTGCCTGGCAGTTTTCTTATTTTAAAATTTGAAATAATTTCATACCTATAAGAATGTTGTAAAAATAATACAAAAATGGTTCCCAAATACCATTTGCCCAGCTTCCCCAAATTATAGTGTATAAGATTATCAAAACCAAAAAGTTAATGTTACTAATTAATCTATACGTGTTATTCAGATTTTGCCAAATGTCTTACTAATGGACCTTTTCTTGTCCAAATTCCACATCAGCTATACTTGTCATGTCTCTTTTGTCTTTTGTCTTCTCTCCAGGGTAGATGTTTTCACTGAGAAGTGGGGGCAGGGAGTTTGTCCCAGTCCCAAGAAGATATGAAATCTAACTAGGTATATGAGTAGGGCCCTTGCCTGCAGATGATTTCCTATTGTTCTAAGTCCTATCCTATGGACTCTCAGTTCTATTCTCTGAATTAGCCTTTCTTTTCTATAAAATGTAGAGTATGTTTACAACTAAGTAGTTTCTGCAGCCTTTTTCCTTTTGTAGATGTATCTTTCAGTCTAAGCTGGAGGTGTTCCTGCTAGTACAATTCTTTCTTAAAATGTGTGGTTTTTCCGTGAAACTTCTTGGCATTCACTATACTAGACAAAGGCCACACTCACAAATCTTTTCAAATATAATTTCCTCCTTACATTGAGTGCTCCATGAGACTGCTGTTGGACAATACTTTTAAGATTAGTGGAAGAATCTGTAGGGATCCTTATGTCCTCATGGTCCATGGGTGGTATTTTGTTAGTCTCAAACTCTTTGTGACACTGTATTTGATCTTGCACATCAAAAGGTATTATGCTGATCTTAGTGTCTTCTTACCATACGCTACTCTGTTTAGGACATTCCCGTCTATATAATTCTCAAGCTGTTACACATGTCAGAATCATCTATGGCTCTTTTGTCACCGTATCATAGTACACAGTAAGTTGACAAATCATGACAGTTTTTACTACTACAAAGTCTCTTCAATCCAGTTCTTTTCATTCAAAATTCCCAAGTTAGGTACCGTATCTCACCCAGATTACCCTAGTAGCGACACATGGAATGCCTTACCTTTAGATAGAGACTGTTCTCTTCCATCCCACCCAGAAATCTGCAATAGCTACCCACTATCGGTGGAATAAAGTGAAACACTTTACAGGAAGTTCAGGGCTTTTCACAGTTTGGCCCCTGTCTGCCTGTAAGCCTTTAACATACTCTTCTACACATGCTTTCTGTTATAGCCAAATCATACTGCTTGAAAATTCCAAACAAATTGTGCATTTTTCTTCTTTGTGCTTTTGCTCATTCTGTGTCCTTTTCTTGGCATGCTTCTCCTTTCCTACTCAATTCCCAGCCTCCTCATCCTTCCAGGCTCATCTAGATCCCACTTCTCCTCACAGCGTTTTCTCATCTTCTGTCAGAATGAATTGTGGCCTCTGTTTGTCTCCGTAGCAATTCAGAGCTCCTCGCTAAGCTTGGGGGAGGAGAACAGTGTATGTCTCCCACACACTGTGGGTGTCTTCAGTGCAAAGAAACTCGAGCCAGAGGATATATCTTATTTATCTTTTTGTGCCTTGCTTAAGTTAGCTGACAACTGCTTGGTGATTTGAAGAGAGTCACTTTAGGATTTTACTTAGGATTAGAACTGGCACAAATAAGACTGTCTCATGGAAGGAAACTGGGCTGTAATATGTTGATAGGTATATGAAGCCAACTGAGGCAATCATTACAGATGAAAGTTAAGGGGCAGTTACAAAGTTCTGTGTTGGATTCTTGTTTTGTTTTGTTTTTTTGAGACAAGATCTGACTATGTAGTTCAGGCTGGCCTTTAACTCACTGCGTAGCCCACATTGACCTCAAACTCTCATGGATCCTCCTGCCTCAGCCTCTGGAGTACCTATTTTACTATCAGTGTTGCTGCCGTTTAGATTTTTAAACATCAAATCCCTGATGTAGAGGGTAAAGACTGTTTTATTAGCTTCTGTGGAAAACACCTTGAAAATTCACTCGGGGTGGGATAACTTGGGGGTTTTGTATACCACTGTTCCCCCCTTTGCCTTCATGGTAACGGCCTACAAAGGCCATTATATTGAGGTGATAGAAGTTCAATAAATGCGATGGAGGGGAAAATGAGCAAAGAACTGGCTTCTTCTCCTGTGTGCCTCCAAAAGGTACCTGGTATGTGCCAAGGAGGTTTTTCAGAATTAGCCTCGCAGAAAGCAGTGGGCATCCCTCTCCTTGCAGCTGTCGGAGAACCACTTGGGCTCAGGAGTTCAAGGCCAGCCTGGACAACACAGCAAGACAAACAAACAACACCAGAATATGAACAAATTGATACGTTGACCAAAGGCTTATTCAGCACAAGCAATTTACCCAGGGCTCTCTTGATTCTAAGAGATTCCTGCTTTGCTACCAAGGAGTGGGAAATATGTAGACAGGGTGACTGGTAGCAAGCAGATGGTTGAGGTGCAGTCTGAATCAGGTGGGCACACTTATGGCATCACCTTTAAGGTGGCAGCAGAGCTGGGCTTATCCTTGGCTGTGAAGAGGAGACTAATATGGTGCTATGAGTTGCTTTATTCTGAAGGATGAGAATCCCTCCTGGAAATCTGCCTCCCCAGAATCAGTCTCAGGCACTGCTTTCTGTATGATCTGGTGCAGGAAGAACTCATTCAGGGCTTTGTTTTTAGTATGCTGTAGTTTCTTTTTCTGCTTGAAGACTGGTGGAGAGCCAGTTAGGGAAGGGGCATGGCATCAAAACAGAACCTGAATGGGTTTAGAGTTTTTCTTTGAAAATTTTAGCAAAATTCTAGGCTGAGACACTACAAATATGGAATCCTGAAGCTAGACCTCCCCTGTAATCTATTCTGAATATCAAACCCAAGCTGCCTCTGCAAGTCTGTGATTATGATTATTGGATGAAACGGGTTGGGGCAATTTAGGAAGATGATGGGGGCCTGACCTCCTCCTGCCTTCAAGATCCACAAAGGAGGGAGAATGGGGACATGATGAATAGTTGATCAAAAACTGGGCGGTGTCCCTCCTAAATTAGGACAGCTGCTCAATGATAAAATGATTTTACCCTGTCCTAGCCCTCTGGACCAGATGCTATGAAAACAGAAATTAACCTCTGGCACTGAGCAGCTCTCTTGTTTAGTGAGGACAGTGTACCTCTTCTCACTGCCCTTGGCCAGCTATGGTTTTCTCCAGGGAAAACACAAGACTGTGGAAGGAGGGGCTTGTTGGCCCCACGCACAGAATTCTAGGAAAGGGGCAGATTCCATTGGCAGTTGTCTTGGAGGATGTCAGTTGTGTATCTGGTTGGATTTTCACTTGTCCTTGGAAGTTCTGTACCTTCCTGGTTTTGGTAGGGCCAGTTCAAGGTGACCTCACTGCACTCCATAGAAAGGAGAGTTGGCCTGCTTGATCTCTGATACTCCTGAGGAACTGATTCTGCTACGGAGCCGGGTGAACCATATGGCAGCCTAGATTACAGAGATTGTTGGCATTTGTCAACAGAAAGAGCAGGCTTTTTGGCTATAGAGAATCCCTAGGTAGAGTTGCCACACCATCTGTGATTGCAGCATATAGGATCAGCTAAGTGGGGAAGCAGTTCTGTTCTCAGCTACTCCCTGCCTCCAAAAGAAAGGGTGAGGCAATATATATCCAAATATTGGTTAATAGATTTTTTTTTTTTAGCTCTTTGATGGAACTTTCTTTGAGGTATGCTAGGGAGGTTTAATAGTTATATATCTTGATCTTGAGAGATTGAGTTGGGGATATTAGGCTAATAAGTAAATATAAAGCAAAAGGTACTTAATAATTTACAAAGATTAATTTACATAGAATTCAGAGAAGAGAAAAACCAATTAGAGCTGGAAAGTCTCTAGGACAGAGTTGGGACTGTAGGTTAGTTTTGAAGAATGACTAGATTGGGAGGATTTAAGGAAAGGCTGCTAGACAAAAAAAAACAAAAACAAAAACAATACAAGAACAATGTCTTTACAGAACAATACAGAGGTTCACAAATTGCGGTAGGAGATATAAGGGGATAAAATTAAGGAATAGGGCAGGACCGGATTAGGGAGGGTCTCTAGAGGCAGGCAGAAGAATTTAGACCTGGTTCTGAAGGTGATAGAATGCCATTGCAGGTGGAGATAAGATACAAAGAGAGGAATGTTTACAAATACTTTGTGCATACAATTCAAAGTGGACTGGAATTGGGGAGGAGGATCTTTGTTCTGCAGTTTAAAGTGACAGTCAGTCCTTGAAGCCACAGAAACCACAGGAAGAGGCAGGTAAACTAGCTGTTTTCCTTTCCTAATCTGTGAAGTTTGGGTTGAGCTGATGAGCTGGGTAGCAGGCTTCAAGGAGAAAGAGTCAAGGCTTGGATCTTGGGAAGCTGGGAAGAATAATAATGCCACTAATGAAAAGGGAAACATTATAAATAAAAATAATTTAAAGGAGGACAATGATGAGTTTGGCAAAGATTTTATTTACTTAACAAATATTTGTGTCCTATTTGTTATGTACTCAGCACTGTTCTAATCACTTTCTAAATGTTAACTCAATTAGTTCCCACAATGACCACGTGACATAAATATAGTTATTATCTACTCTGTTATAAAGGGGTAAGCTGAAGCAGAGGAAGGTTAACAGTTTGCCCGAGCTCACAAACCTATAAATAGCAGATCTGGGTTTCAGAACCCAGGCCAACAAAGCTAGGCTCCTTCTTGTGGATAGAAGGCTCATGTGGAAGAACAGTAGTAGATAGAGATGGCAAACACCTTTGGTGCTTCTTCTGTTCAGAGGGCTTTGCAGAAAACATAGAAATGAGTATAGAATGGACATACCATCAAGGAGCTTGTAAAGATCTAGTGTGAGGAGGGCATTTGTTAAGTCATTATTATAGATGCCAAGTCATATGCTGTAAAGGAAGGTAGTAGTTAAGGAGAGAAGGAGAGACAGGTGGAGTAGTGTAAGTCTATTGTAAACCCAGCTCTATGGGAGACTGAGGCAGGTAGATTGCAAGTTCAAGCTCAACCTGAGAAATGGAGTGAAACTCAAAGTCAAAATAAAAAGGGCTGAGGGCATAGCTCCCAGTGATAAAGTGTGCCTAGCATGTGTGAACCCCTGGATTTGATCTCTGGTCCCCCCAAAGAAAGAAAAAAGAGAGAAAAGACAAATAGACATTTACCTAGAGATATCAGAAATGACATAAAGGAAAAGGAGATGGAATTATGGAGAGAGCCTGACCAGTGAAGTTGTATTTTGCTAGCTGACAGTAGGGGAGGTATTCCTGATAGAGATGAAAGTCTGAATGAAATAATGAAAGAGAGGAAGTTCTAAGCCCACTTCAAGATTAGCATACTGCTCCGGACTGACCCAGCACCTAGCTCTGCACGCCTAAACTGCAAGGTAGGGGTTTTAGTAAGGCTGCAACAGAAAACCTGAGTTGGACCGGCAGAAGGAGGGAAGGTTGGGGCTCCTTTGATGGAGAGCAGGAGCCTGAATGAGAGGAGAGACTAGAAACAAAGACTTAGAATCCCGTGACTTAAAAATAAGGAAGGGGTAATCAGAGCCCTAAGAGCAGAAGACTCCTGGAGAAGTCGCTAGAGGAAAGAAAGAGCTGGGGCTGAGGAGGGAATCTTCTTGTTTTATGGATGCAGATGTCCAGGCTACTGTTACTTCAGGATGGGCCTAATATTCACTAAGGAAAGGCCTATTAGCTTTTGGGGCTGTAGTTTGTTCTTCTCCCAGACTAGGAGACCACTTCTGGCTGCCCATCTTTGCCTTCAGGTTGCTCAGCATCCTGGGATAGAGGAAGTTCTCCTTGTTCTTGCTGCCTAGACTCAAGCAGAAATTAGCGTGTTACTAGGCTGTTGGTGCAAAGGTGATATTTCAGGGCATAATGAGTTCCTTATAAAGTATGTAGCAAAAGTGGTGAGAGTGTTAGGTCATAGGCAGTGGCTTCTTGAGGGACAAGCAAAACATGGTCCACTCCAATATTCCATACCTACTCTATGCCTTAAAAGATTCTTTTAGGAAAACAGTGGTAAGTTAAAAACACAGAGGTCGAGCACTGCCTGTGGAATTCTTCACTGACAACCCTAACTCAGGCTAAGGAAGGAGATGTTGGTTTAAACTCCAATTTGCTGCTTCCTAGTTCTATAACTTTAGGATGACTGACCTTTTCAAGCATGTTTTGTTAACTGTAAAATACGACTAAGAATATTTGCTTTTCTTACCTAACAGGGATATTGGGAGGATCCGAGAAGATAATGTCCATGCAAGAGCTTTGAGATTGCACCGTGCATGCTGTGATTATTTCAGCTACTAACCAGGCTTCTTATTCTAATAAATTAGCTCGTGCCTTTTACATAGCCTCATCATAGTCCTTTTGGCAAGGACATTAAGGGTAAAGTCACAGAGCGAGTGTCTGAGATGTGGGATAAACAATTTCCTCAGGCCCATATTTCCTGTTTCATCGGCTCCAGGATACATTCCTCACCCCCACTCCTGTACATTTGACATCTTGGAAGTTTGGCTATGCCTAGTAATTGATGGCATAGTGTATACGATGGAGTAAGCTAACTTTTCTTGAAGGCAGGTGGACCACATATGCAAAACTTTCTTTTTTCTATCCTGAAAAGCTATTTTATCTCAACTTTTTTTTTTTTTTTTAGCAGAAATCTTGCTGAATGGATGAGACCCTTTTGCTGCCTCAGGAACTGTGAAACTCAATCTGTCTACAAGCATCCTGTAGTGTGTGTCATGGTCATCCTTTCTCACTCCACAGCATCTCAAAATACAGTGTTGACTTGAGCATATATGTATCCTGATCTTGGGATAGACCCTGTGTATTGTTTTTTTAAAAATGTATTTAATGACAATTTTGCATCATTTCTGCTTCCTCCTAAAAGTGGAAGGCAAGATGCATTTGGGTGAACAGTTCATATTCAAGATTTGACTGTTTGGGAATATGGGTGTTAGTAAGAACTGAATCCCCTACTTACTGTTCTGTAAACCCTAAAATTATCCCCCTAAATGACAGAACAACCAGCCAGCTCTCCACCACACTTCTCCTTAGTATAGTTCTTGTTTTCTTTTCTCTTTTGGTGGTACTAGAGATTGAACCCAGGACTTTCACAGTGAGTTATACCTCCATCCCTTTTAAATTTTTAAAAATTTGAGACAGAGTTTTGCCAAATACCCAGGATGGATTTGAGCTAACTGTTCTCCTGTTTCAGCCTCCCAGAGTTCAGGGATCACAGATGTACCACACCACACCCAGCCTTGTTTTCTTTTTACCTTTTGAAAACTCTTCAGATTCCACTATAAATTCAGAATGCCTTGCTCATTACCAGTTCAGTGGTTTTAGTCTCCCCTTGATTATCTGGGTAAAGACTTCCCTTCTTTTAGTCGATTGGCAAAGGAATTTCCTATCCCCTCACCCCTCACCCCTCACCCCTCACTGACCTGTTGCTCAGGGGTATTGATGAATTTATAATTAAGACTATAAGTCCTCAGGTAGAGAGGTATGTGAAAGGGCCACTGACATGTTAAGCCTATGCTTTTGTAGATGTTACTTCATCTGATTCTTACAACAACCTAGGGAACCTAAGTTTTACACGTAGGAACTTGAGGTTCAGAACAGGTGAATTCCTACCTAGTCATGCTATTTGTAAATGGTGGTGCTAATTTGAATTCATACTTTCTAGGAAGACTGAGCCTGAAGACAAGGAGAAGTGATAAATGAACTGGCTCTTACTGATCAGCCAGTCATTTCCCCTGTGACATGCAGAATCAGGTGATGATTAGACTTGGTTCCTTGAAAGGTTCTGTGGTTTTTCCCCTGCTCCTCTCTAGAGGTAGGTTGGTGGCCTAGGCCCTCAGTTTGGAGCTGTGCTGTGTTTTTCAGCTTCTGATTGGGCCTCCTCTGGCCCCTGCTTCCAGTGGCTCCCTATCCAGGTCAGATGCTGCGTGGTGCCCTAGAAACAACCGGGTTTCTAGCCCAGCATGAGTCCCTGGAGCCGCTGGGCCCGCTAGGGCAGCACAGGCAGCACCTTTCCCTTGAGCTGTGTTCGTTTCTGTTATGTCATTTGCTTATTATAGGGATCCTGTGAAGTGTTAGTTATCACTTCCCTGTGATTTCCTCCTGCCTTTTCTTCTCCTCTGTCTTATCCTATGCTTTGGGGACTCTGGGCAGCAGGGACAAGGAGGTGGCATTCCAGTTGGGCTCCTTCTCCACTTGGAATCCAGCTTTTCTGCTCATTATCCCTTGAGGATGAGCTTGGTTAGAGACTCTGGCACTGAGAATGAGACAGTAGCCCCCTGAGATCTGAGAACGGAGTGCCTAAAAGACTTAAAAAGGGAGCAAACTGGGGAGCAGGGCCCAAATCAGGGGCTGGGGGGATATGCAGAGGTCAAGTGCAGGGATTTGGCAGCCTCGCCTTGGGGTGTTCTGCTTCCTGTCATCATGGCCTGCACTTGTCCTCCTAAATCTGTACATAAGCTGCGTTCTTGCACATAGAGCTAAGGAGATGCCGATGAGGTCTGGTTCTAGTCAGAGCCATGCCTATAAGACAGGAAATTGGACAAACTGCTGCAGATTTCAGGGAGCTGTCAGTCAGATGGCCGGGCTACAACAAGGGCAACACTTTATTATGCACTAGGACACCAAATGAGATCTCACTCTGTTAGGCAGCTGGGCTCTGTCCTAAAGTTACCATGTGAAGGAGTGGGGCATTCTTCCCCAGTGACACACCCACCCTTCGACTGCACGTCAGTGCTTCATGCCTTCTCTTCTACGTCGGTGCCCTTTCCAACCACTTCCTCACATGTGTTCTGGTTACATCTGGGCCATCTCCTGGAGATCTTGTTCTGGTTACATCTGGCCATCTCCCTGGAGAGTAGCTTCCAAACAGCTTTGCCTTAATCTGGAGCTGCTCTCATTTTAAATTGTTCCCACTCAGGGACCGTATGGATGAGGGAATGTCATTTTTTAACACGTGATAAGAAAAGACTCTTGGGGCTGGTATGTGCTCAGTGGCACTACACCTGCCTGGCAAGTTCAAGGTCCTGAGTTGGATCTCTGGTACCAGAAAAAAAGTTTCTGAGTCTTCTGGAATCTACATTACTCACTAAGAACACTTGGGCCTATAGATTTTGAGATTTTCTCTGGGGAACATTGGAAGAATTAACCTTATGATTTTGCATGTTCAGAGGGATGAATATAAATTGATGTTCATACTCACCCATCCTCTCTTTGCCTCTCTCATGCAACAGATGTCCCTGTTGCTAAGGCCAGTCCCCCTCTCTCTCCTACTGTCTATTACTTTCCACCTCCTCAGGAGCTTCACACTGTTGACTGTCCTTTCTCTCTGCCCTCCTCTTTCATTCTTCATCTCTACCTAGTTATTTTCCATTTTTCAATATACAAAAGATTTTTCCATCTTAAATGACACCTTTATCTTCTTCACTGCTAAACTTCTTAAAAGAACAGTCTATATCTTATTTGTGTGTTCTTTCATGCCCATTCATCCTCTTCCTCAGTTCCCTCTTCCTTAAAACTACTCTAGGGCCGGAGATTTAGATCAGTGGTTCTGGTGTCTGCCTTGCAAACACAAGGTCCTGAGTTCGATCCTGGTAACCACATACAATGCTGGGCATGGTGACTCATGCCTACCAGCAATCAATACCACAGTACTGGGCATGGTGGCTCACGCCTGTAATCCCAACACTCAGGAAGCAGAGACAGGAGGATTGCTGAGTTCAAGGTTTGCCTGGGCTACATAGTGAGCTCAGGGCCAGCCTGAACTACAAAGCAAGACCCTGTCTCAAAAAAAAAAAAAAAAAAAAGACTGCTTGAAATCTTATCCTTATCTTGTTTCACCCCTCAGCACTTTGTTACTACTGACTAATCCCAGCTTTTTGAAATGCACTGTTCCTAGGACTGGGGATTTAGCGTAGTGGTTCTGGCATCTGCCTGAAATGCACTGTTCCTTTGGCTTTCATTTTGTCAAGTAACCTTAGTTTGCCTCCTACAGATCGGGAAACCCTTGTTCAGAATTCTTAGGACCAGGTTTTCAGATTTCAGGTTTTTCCAGATTTTGGAATATTTGTGTACACATAATAAGGTATCTTGGTGGAACTCAAGTCCAGAAGCAAAATTCATTTATGTTTCACAGATACCTTAAACATATAACCTGAAAGTAATTTATACTGGGAATTGAAAAATGCATTTTATGTGCCTGCATTTCTGAACTCTGTCTAGTCATATGAGGTTGTGTGGAATTTTCCATTTTAAGCATCTTATTGGCACTCAGAAAGTTTGGACTTGGGAAGATTTCGGATTCTGGATTTTTGGATTAAAGATTTACAATCTATATCGCTTTGGTCATCATTTCACACTCTATGGCTTTCAGTTCTCTTCTGTCTACCCAATTTTTAAATATGAGTTTTCTTCAAGTGTCTGTCCTAGACTGTATTTCTCCAATCCTCTCTTCATAGGCAGTTCTTATGACTTCAGTTACTAGGTCTATGGACTCTTCAAATTCACATCTTCAGTGCTTTCATTGGAGAATTTAAGCCCTAGATTCATATATTCATCTTCTTGTTTATCTTCTCTGTTTACACATTCCTTGTGTAGAGTTGATCCATGTACATAAAACATCTTGTTTCTTTTTTTCATTCCTTTTCCCTCCCTCCCACCATGTTCCCCTTTAAGACCTACCTCCGTACTTCCTATTTACCTGCCTTTTATTTTGGTCTTTATTTATACTCTGGGTTTCTCATATAAAAGAACCCACACGATCTTTAAGCTTGTCCACAATATGACCTTTTAAAAATACAAGTCCAATCATATTTTATTGTACCATTCTTGCTGTGCTCCAGTCTTCTCAATAAATATTAAGAGCAAACCCCTTGCATGGTTTGCAAGGCCTGTGTGATCTCACCAGTATTCTCTGTCGTCTCGCCTCTTCCCTGTACACTCAGCCATATGGGCCTTGACATGGCATGATTCCTGCCTCAGGGCATTTGTATGTGCTCTTTCCCTTCTCTGAAGTGCCCTTCCTTCTCTCCTAGTTCATTCCTCTCTGTCCTTCTCAGCTAAGTTCAGAACTCCTTCCTTAAGGAAATGTTTTTGGAATCTCAGGCTGTTCACACACCATCCCTTCTGTGCCTCACCTGTACTTCCTTATTGTAGTAACTAAAAGCCCTTTGATCCTGAATACGTAGTCCTTGTACAGCATAAAATCCTGAGGACAGAAACTGCATCTGTCATATCACTGCTATATGCCCAGCTACAACACAATGCCTGGCACATAGTTGACACTTAGATTTGTTTAAATTCATGAATGAATCACAGCTGAGCTGAAGACAGTCAAGATGAATTTGGTTGGAGGTGTATGAGGCACTGCTGTCCTCCTACTGTCACTTTAGAGAAGTCAGTAAAAGTTCAGATAAGGCCCTGGATTCAATCTCTAGCACTGTAAGATGGATGGAGGGAGGGATGGAGGGAGGGAGGGAGGGAGGGAGGGAGGGAGGAAGGG
>PVIC010038099.1:0-17777 GCA_004025085.1 Thryonomys swinderianus | reverse complement strand
GCAACCACGCCCAAAAGATGGCGCTGAAGGAGTAGGTCAAGTGGTCTATATCCGCTGAAAAGCAAGTCTATATTTAGGCATTGCCTGATCAGCCAGTTCGCTTCCGCTGTATAGCCGCCTATCCCAGAATGCCACGTGTCCTTCAGGCATTGGCTGATGACTAGGTATATATATACTGGGAGAGACCTGAGAAGACCTCCTTTTTTTTGTTTTTGCTCGAGCAAAGGATCCTGAATAAAACAGCAGAAAGAAGAGTTCGCGGTTGCGTCTTCCTTGCTGGTCGAGGGGGAAGTGACAGCCCAAGGTTCTGTGCTTTTTGGTGGGCTCAGCTCTTTTATCCAGAACTGCTCAGAGGGGACCAGAGCCATGAGATCAGTAATAGTTTGTCTAATCCCCTGGGCTTCCTGCCACCACCCAGGAAAAGGCCCCTGAGGTCCTCAGGCCTTCGCTCTGCCTGGGTGTTGTATGTGAACCTGGGAAAGGGGGTGCCCCCCCCAAATTCAGGGTTTAATCTGACAGCTGTACAACTCTCCAGCAAAGGAAGATTCTAGCTCTAAGAAGTGGCTGTGCTACCTTAGGCAAGTTGCTTCCCTTCTCTGAGATTCCAGCTGTCGAGGGAAGAACCAGACTAGGAGTTGCAGCCCGGAGCTCAGCTCGCCTCTGCCCCTGCCTCGATGCCCAGCGTACCTCCTGTTGGGAAGGAAGCAGGAGGGAGCTTGTGCAGCCTCCCCGTGGCCAGGTGCTCACTGAGTCCGCAGGAGCGCTGCCGATCCGCTCTGTCCAGGGGGAAGCGGGAGGAGCCATTGTCCACGCCTCGGTGTAGCGTGGGAAATGTCATTTGTATTGATTTTACAAAGCTTGTAATTGAAATTCGTTAAGGGTCCGCGTGCTTTTCTGGAGGGTGGCCGGGCAGCGCTGGAAGGCGGCTGTGGGCGGCCGGGGCGGCAGACACTGGGGCCAGGCTGTGGGGTCAGGGACAGGGCTGGGGAAGCTGCAGATGGAGGAGCTTCCCCTGTATTGTGGCTCTTCGCACCCTCATTATCACATTATCTTTTTAACTCTGGAGGGGGGCTAATTAAGTGAAGTAAATGAAATCAGTGGGGAGGAGGGGGCAGGCTGGGGGGCCTCACCTCTGCAGCCGCTGTGGCCTGCGATGCCCCTGCACGCTCTGCCGCTCCGGCCTCTCTCCTGGGCCCTCAAGGGCGCCCACAGCCCTCTCCTTCTCCCAGTTTCCTGTCTTCCTTCAGCCTACCCACCCCTCTCACCGCCCCTCAGCCTCCCCTCCTCCTCCTCGCTCCACCCATTTGCTCACCCTGCGGCCCACCTGGTCAGCTCTCCCTACCCTCTCCCTGCTCTGGGAGAACTTTCCAGAAGGAAAGCAGAAGGGGGAGTCCTGTGAGCAGAGGCCTGGGGTGGCCAGTTCCCGAGGTCCACCCTGATATCAGGGATGGGCCCCACCGGGCGGGCACCAGGGGAAGAGGGTCCTGGAGCCTCACTCGGACCTCCCATCACCATGGCAACCGCCTCCAGCCTCAGCCCTGGTACCCAAGAGGGGACCCGTGGGCTCTGCCAGCCTCCCTCCTCATCCTTCCTAAATCCCTTCCTTGGATCCGAGTGCCCGGAGCACCTCGGGCTTGGCAGCCCCCAGACAGTTGTGCTGCACTCCTTGAGCCAGCCTGGCCGGGCAGCCGCGGGCAGATGAGGAGAATGGGAGCTGCAGCAGCTGCGCGGTCCCCACCCTGGTCTGCTGTGCCCGCCTGGCTGCCCGCCCGGCCGCCCGTCCTCCCACCCTGGCTGGCGGTAATTACGGGGTGATTGAAGCTGCTCCCAGAGCTCTGCTGACACCTCTGTCTTCTCCTGTAAACACGGGAGATGAAAATAGACACTTGGAGCCGCTGTGCGTGTCACCGGGGAGATGTCTGTTGTCTCTTCCACGCCAGCGCCGGGGCGCAGCTGTCATGGCCGCCCCCTTTTTGCGCAGTGGTTTGTGTGCCGACTGTCAAAAGCCCCAAATCCCATAGTCTTTAAGCATCAGGTTTCTGTCACTGGTTTTTTAAAAGTCATTTTTTCCCCAGAAGAAATAGACAGGAATCGTTGGTCCCTCCATGCCTGAGGAGAGAGGCGAGGGCTTTAAAACGCACCCTCCAACGCATCCGTACACACACACACACACACACACACACACACGTGCGCGTGCCGCACACACTAACCACCAGGTCTCTGACCCACCCACCATAATTCACTTCAGCACCTCCTAAGAGCCGGAGCGGGAGCACTAATTGCGCGGGTGTGTTACGGGGCCACAGTGTCGCCCTAGCCCGTGACCGGGCTGACGGGGTGAGGCTGCCACCAGCGCCCCCCTCCCCGTGCCTTCGCTCCCGGTGGCCTCTGCTTCCTAAGGGACATCTGTGGTGGGCCGGCGCCGGGGACTCGGGGCGCTGGATCCCCGCGCTTCCTGCTCGCTGGACGCCGGGAAGCGGCGCCAGGGACCTGTCCGCACAGCCCCTCGGCCCGTGCCGGTCGCCCGGAGACTGCGCGAGGTGCTGTCTTGCAGGCACTCCCCGGGGAGGTGGACCTGTGGGACCTCGTTTTCCAGACAGCCGTGTTCCGGGACGCAGAGGAAGTGTGGAGGTCGGGCCAGGCCGGGCGCCCTGGGCTGTGCAGCTCCCGCCCCAGCCCTGCAAACAGCGGGTCCGCACCTCGCACCCCTCGAGTGGCCCTGCGGAGGAGAGGCAGGGGTGGCCTGGGTGCCCCGGAAGCTAAAATGCGGGTGCTCGGGCCTTCAGCCTGCGGGAGGGTGGGCGGCGCAGGTTTCTGGGGCGTTCTGTGGCCCCTGCAGAGCGGGATCATTAGAAGGGTGTTTCGAACGCACAAGTCCGGAGTTCCTAGTCCGCGCCTGGGGTGATCGAGGGCATGCTGGCAGTGGCTCATGGGTAAGCGGTTATTCTTGGCAACAAAGTTTCTAAGCTAATTGAAAGCTTGCTTAGGAACCTATTCCTCCTTTCTGCCATTTTGCAGGTGCAGCTTCCAAATGTTCTGCCCGTGTGTGTGTGTGTGTGTGTGTGTGTGTGTGTACTTGTTTCTTTTGTCTTTTTGTGGTAATGGTGTTTGAATCAGGGTCTTTCAGTTGAGCTACATCCACACCCTTTCTTTCTGTTCTTTCTTTTTTTTTTTTTTTTAACTTTTTGCTTTGAGACTGGGCCTTACTAAATTGCCCAGCCTGGGCTTGAACTTGCAACCTTCCTGGGACAACAGGCTGTGTCTGTCTTCCTACACAGATTGCAGGACCCGTGTATCTTTCTTCCTGGCTTCAGACCATCAGAATATGGAGCCATCTTGTCCCAGAGTGACCCAGACATCTGTGCTGAGTGCTCAGGTGCCCGGTTCCACGCCGTGGGCAGCAGCTTTTCCTAACCCTCCACTCGCCCTGTGCCCGTCTCTGACTGGTAGCTCTGAACTGTGGCAAACATGAGGTCACGTGGCAGCCCTGGGGTCCTTCGATATAAACTTGGGGGTGCTGGTAAGCCACTTTCCACTTCGAGGTCGCAAGTAGATTCTGAGGAGAGAGGTTGCCTGGGAGCAGTGGCCCCATCATAATGGTCATCACATCAGTCCCGGTATCTGTGGGGGCATGTGTCATCGGAGACTCAGACCTGAGTGTTTTCTTCGTATGCTGCTGAGCAAGGGGGTCTTTTGATTGTTTTTGAGACAGGCTCTGGCTTTGTAGTTCAGGCTGGCCCTGAGCTCACTCTGTAGCCCAGGCCGGTCTTGAACTCAGCAATCCTTCTGCCTCTGCCTCCCGGGTACTGGGATAACAGGTGTGAGCCACCACATCCGGCCTTGTGGTGTGTGGTACTGATTGCTGGTGGGCATGAGTGAGCACACTGGGCACTGTGGCATGGGGTTACCAGGATGGAACTTGGGACCTTGCACTTGCAAGGCAGATGCCAGAACGACTGAGCTAAGTCCCCAGCCCCATGCTTGTTAAAGGCCCTGAGAGGTGAGCTGGCCCCAAGAAGGGAGAGTCTGGTCTTGTCCCTCTGTGGTTGGCCAGGTAACTTTGATCCCTCTTGGGGCCTCAGTTTTCTCATCTGTGAAAATGTTGCGTTGGGTCATTCAGCAACCTAAGGGCTGCTGCAGGAGCAGGGTTTGCATGGGGCCTTCTGCTCTCCTAGACCGCTCCTGGCCTTCGCTCCAATAGGCCTGGCTTCTGCCCAAGCACACTTGCATCTAGGGTTTGCAGCTAAGTTAGGAGCGCACAGCCCGAGGTTGATCTGAAAAGGCTGCGCGTTTCTGAGATTCCCAGACTCAAACCAAGGCCCGGAGGGGTTCTCAGAGCAGGGAACGTTTAGTCAGTAACAAGAAGAGCTCATCAGACAGCCTCCCCTGTCCCTGTGGGGATCAGAGCTCAGAAAATTCTCCCTTGTGCTTGAGTTTGGCTTTCTAGAACATTCTGTGAACTATAGTAAAATAGACAGAATGTGACATGCACTGTGTTTGCTGTCTGTGCGCTCAGCTCCGTGGTGCTGTGTTCGCACCTGGGTGTGCCCAGCTGTCACCCCACCACCCACCCGCCCAAGAACCTTGGTGTCTTCTAAGACTGCAACTCCACACCCTTGAGCACGACCCAGCAGCGGCCGTCCTGCCCCCGTCTCTGTGGAGCTGACTGCCCCAGAGCCCGGCAGGCCGTCCCCTCAGGCCGAGTGTGTCTCCCTGAGCCGGCAGTGTCACAGTGTCCTCCTTCCAGGCTGAGGACATTCCTTTGCGTGGACGGACCGCGGTGGGCTCGGCCGTTCCTCTGACTGTGGGCTTCTCTTCCTTCCTCTTTGGGCCCTGGGAATCGTGCTGTGATGGATGCGGGCGTGCAGATTGGTTCTCGGTTTTATTTGTGTTTGTAAAGCAACCAGCCTGGAAAGATAACGGTGGTAATTTCAGGGCAGCTGAATGCTCGCCTCTGGAGTGCTCGGGTGTTATGCGGGGGCAGGAAGGGAGCTTCCAGGGGAAGGTTTGTGGTGTTCAGCAGCTACTGCCGTCCTGCGTTGGGACGCTGGCCACGGGGCGTGGAACTTGGGACCTTGCATAGACTTTGTCCGTGACAGAGGCCACACTGCTGGGCTGAGGAGCCAGGACACGCCTGGCCCTCCGTGTCTCGGTGTCTGTCGGTGTGTGGCGTTGTAAGGGGACACTCCTCCGTGGCCTCCGGGCCACTTTGGCACCTGTCTGGTCCAAACGAGTCATTTGTAAATGGAAAGCGGTGTGGCGACAGAAAGGGCCTAAACAAGCCCCTGTCCCCCTGAAACTTCTGGGTTTGCGCCTCTGTGGCCAGGTAGCCCCCAGGGATGCAGACCTCACTGGTTGGAGACCCTGGGGCCTACAGGCAGCTCCCCGCTCTCCCTCTGCAAGCCCTTCTCCTCTTGGCCTCAGTTTCCCCATCTATATAGTGGGCCCAGCCCAGATGATCACTCAGGCCCCCAACCACCTCCAGTCTCTGGAGAGCTGTGGCGGTGGGGAGTGCTGGCTGAGGTGGCTTGTGTGTGCACGTGTGTACACGTGCGTGTGTGCACGTGTGTACAGCGCCCCCTCCCTGGCTCCCTGGTGGAAGGGAAGAAGGGATATTTGGGGCCCTGGGCTCTGCCGTAGTTGGTTTAATTACAGGTTTTCAGCCGTGGGCCGGTGGGCAGGCGTTGGGAAGGAGGGGGGCGCCCCTCGGAAACCCTGTCATTTTCCAGCGTCTGAGGGCCTCTTCAAAGGGGGCATCTAGACATTTTCTCCACAAGCCGCAGAGTGGACTGTCGTGGCCCCAGCGTGAGCGTAATGACAGGCGCGTTTTGCAGCAAGCTGGGCGTGAATGGGTCCGACCAGCTTGTCTCCTGTCAGATGAGTCATTATTATTTTTTTTTTTTTGTCATTTGCTGACAGTTTGGGTTTCATGCGTTTCTCTCTTTTTTCTCTTTTTCCCCCTGCCTGGAAAAATGGCTAGGTATCTACGAGACCCCAGCAGGGACCATCCTCTACCACGCTCATTTAGACATCGAGGCCTTCACCATGGATCGCGAAGTGCGCAAAATCAAACAGGGCCTGGGCCTGAAATTCGCCGAGCTGGTCTACACTGGTGGGTGCTCAGGTCCCTGCAGGCCCGCCCCTCCTGCAGCAGCGTGGAGGGCCAAGGGGCGGGGCGGGTTGGGAGGCCAGGCTCCCCGCTCCGTGCGTGGAGGGAGACGTCAACCCCGGCCTTCTCCACCTGACCCAGGGAGGCCAGACAGTGTCAGTCCTCCCAAGGGCAGCCACGTCTCCCTGGAAGCCTGCAGCTCTTTTACAGATAAGGAAAGTGAGGCTCAGAGCAGGGGGTGTTCCGGCGCGCCGGGGAGAGCAGCCTCTGGGTCAGACTGTCCCCACGAAGAACCTGGAGCCGCTCTGAAGTGCTCCAGGGACAGGCGCCTTGCCCGGAACGCGGCTGCAGCCTGACCGCCACAGGAGTAGGATCTGAAAGAGCTCAGCCCACAGTATCAGAGGACAACTACGGGGTGACCTTATGTCTCACTCTGAGTGGTCCCCAGCCATTCCAACAAGCAGAAAGCTTCCTGCTTTGTTCCTGGACCCCTAAGTGACTATCCCTGGGCTAGATCCAGTCTGTTACCTGTTTTTATTCAGCTGTGAGCTAAGAATTTTTTAAATATTTTCTGGTAGTTGGAAGGAGAAAAAGAACTTTTTTATGACATCTGAAAATGATAGTAAATTGAATTTTTAGTGTCCAGCCAGACACATGGCATATGGCTATCATCCCAGCGTTCTGGGAGGCTGAGGCAGGAGAATCACAAAAAAGCTCAGCATAGGTCACTTGAGTGACTTAATAAGACCCCATTGCATTGGGCCAGAGGGTTAGCTCAGTGGTTCCGGTGCCTGCCTCGCAAACGCAAGGTCCTGAGTTTGATCCCCGGTAACCACATATAATGCTGGGCGTGGAGACTCACGCCCAGCAACAATACCACATACCACAGTGCCGGGCGTGGTGGCTCATGCCTGTAATCCCAGCACTCTGGGAGGCAGAGACAAGAGGATTGCTGAGTTCGAGGCTTGCCTGGGCTCCATAGTGAGCTCAGGGCCAGCCTGAACTACAAAGTGAGACCCTGTCTCAAAAAAATAAATAAATAAAAATTAAAAATAAAAAAAATAAGACCCCGTTGCAAAATAAAAAGGACGGAGCTAGGGATGGAGCTCAGTGTAAAAGCCCTGGGTTCAGTCTCTAGGACTGCCAAAAAACTTTTTTCCAACCTTCAGAAATAATTATAGTGCTGGGCATAGTGGTGTGTACCTATAGTCCCAGCTACGCAGGAGGCTGAGGCAGGAGGATCGCTGGAGTCCAGGAGTTCTGGGTGACAGACAATCCACTATGCTGGTTTGGTGTCCGTACTAAATTTGGCATCAATACGGGGACCTCACAGGAGCCAGCAACCACCAGTTTGCCAAAGGGGAGGTGAATAGGCCCAGGTCAGAAACGAAGCAAGTCAAAACTCATGTGCCCATCAGAAATAGCTGTAGTTAGACACAGCCACACTGTCATGTCACAGCCACACTGTGGCCGTTGTCCAGTCACCTAAATCATCGACCGCAGGCTGTCCCTGGGACATGCTCACGTTCCCTAATTTGGGGGACACACAGAACAGTCCCCTTCAGCTGTCGGGACAGCTGAGGCCGAACCTGGCGGTCAGGGCAGGGTCTCCATGAGGCAGGAAGCCCTCCTCTCGCCCCGGCCCCTCCTGCACTCCAGATCCACGTCGCCCACCCAGCCTTTGGAGGCCGGGCCACGGGCTGACATTATTCCGCACACCATTGTTCCCAGTGGCTTTGACGCCCTCCCCTGCCTGCCAGGTACAGACAGGTGTTTAAATACCATTGTTTCCTGCGGGCTCTGAAACTCGGCAGGATTTCAACACTGAACGGTGGATTTGGGTTATAAAAGTGGGAGCGTCATTAAGACACGGCAGGGTGTAGTAGGGGAGCACCTGGGCCAGCCGTGTGTATGGAGGCCGTGCAGGGGGCAGGCACAGGGCCTACTCGGCCCATGGTGCCTTTGATTGGCACCTATTGGATATTACTGTTTTGCTTTTGCTTTTTGTTTGAGAACAGAGTCCTGTTATGTTGTTCAGAGTGGCCTTGAACTCCCACTGATCCTCCTGCCTCAGCCTCCTGAATGCTGGGATTATAAACATGTGCCACCACGCCCAACCTGATGGGTATCATCCAACCTGAACCGCACAGAGGCAGGAGACCAAGGCCAGGATGGACAAAGAAGGGGATCCAGGGCTTTGTGGCTGCCGAGCTGCAGCAGCCTTGGGCCCAGGGCAGGTGGCCTGGAAGCCAAGTTCTCGGTGGTTACTCTGGCGGCTCCCTGGGGACCTGCCAGGGAGGGGCAGTACCAGGCGGACAGGGAGTCTGGGGCAGGCACCGTGCGTCTGTGCCACACTGCCCACGTTGACTCCCGCTCTGTCAGCCGGCGACAAGCCCTGTAAATCTCAAAATGAGGTATAGCGATTAGGAGATTAGAAAGGAAACAAAACCTCTGACTGGAGGCGTGGAGGGAGGTGGCGGGGAGGCCAGGCTCCTCCAGGTCGGTTTGCTAATATTAGCTGTGCCTGGGCCTGTGCAGGTCCCCGCCCTGCCCCGCAGCCCGAGGGGCCGTTGGCTGGGACTTCCCGAGTGAGGGACACACCATGCCCTGGACACCCCACCCAGCTCCAGGGTGGAGAGGGAGCCTGAGCTGAGCGCTTCCCACTCCAGACAGCCGATGGGTCTGCCTCTGGCTGTCTCGGGTGTGCTTCCTCCCTGGCTCTCAGTTTCTCCTCCGGTCCATTAAGATGCACCTGGCGGAGAGCGTGCCAAGGTCCCGTCTCAGCTCCACGGGGCTCTGAGTCTCCGCCACTGCGTGGCTTCTGCAGAGCCTCACGTCCTCGGGACAGAGACGGGAAGACTGAGGCTTGGGGAGGCCCTCCCGCGGCCCAGCCCTCCGACAGACGCCCTGGCTCTGCGGCCGCGTCTCCCTCTTACCTCCTCAGTACTCTGGTCTGGCCGGGTGCAGTTCGGGGAGAGGTGTCTTGGCAGAGCGAGCATCAGGAGCCTGGATGGCTTCTCATTTAGGGGGTGTGGTTCGCCGCCTCCTCTTGCCTCAGTTTCCCCTGCAGTAGAAAGCGTAATACCCTCGCTGCACAGAGAACCGTGCTGTGCTCCTGTGTGTCGCATAGCCTGGTGACGTGGGGGAGGGGAGCCCTCCGCCTCGCAGGGCTGGGGCACGCAGCCCCCGTCCAGTCCCGGATGAGCCCCCTGGGAAAAGAAACCCGAGCCAAAGACCCCAGAGGGGTGGGGACAGGAGATAAAGGCCAGGCCAGCTGCTCCCACGAAGATCTCTGGCCCCCTTATCTCTGGCTCCATCTCCACCTGCCTTCCGGCCGGGAATGTGATGGGCTAATTGCCCCACTCGGCAATCCTGGGAGGATGGGGGACTCCAGTTGTCCCCCGCAGGTGTCCAGTGGTGCATCTTGGAAAAGGCTCCGGAGTCCTCCAGCTGACCGGACTCTTCCTGGCCTCGCAGTGTGGCTTTAGGCCGACGCTAGCCCTGTCTGGGCCTCCGTCTCCCTGGCTGGAGAGGGCTGGCAGAGGCCGTGGAGTTCAGCACAGAGCAGAATGCTCGGTGCGCTGCAGGAGCTAGGTCCCCGGAGAGGCGCAGTAGTCTCCCATTGTACAAATACGGAGACTGAGTCACGGGCCGGGCTGGGGCTGGACGTGAATTCGATGGCAGGACTCGGGCGAGAACCCCACCCCCTCCTCTCTGCTCCCCCACCCCAGTGCTCAGCAGGTGCCCCAGGCCAGGGCGTCCGATGTAGCCTCAGACCCGGGTTGACCTGGATCTTATCAGGGCCCGAGATCACTGCCATCTGGCCCTGCAGCTGCCCAGGTGGGCTCACCTTCCCAGATCTGTTTCAGAGAAACCCTACGCCCCTGGCGCCGTCCCTCCCCCACCTGGCCGGGGCCGCCTGTCTGCCCTCCACAGGGCCCAGCCTGCGCGCAGCCCAGCAGCCAGGACTGGGCAGGGACCCCCTGACCTCAGGGCCTCCACTTCTGCAGGCAAAAGTGCAGGACGTCACAGGACAGAGGCCGCATCCCAGTTATTGGAGCGGGTCCCCGAGATGCCTGCTCATTGTAGCTCTGTGCCTGACGCTTCCCCCTTGCAGGGCTGCCCGTGCAGGACTACTGTGGCATCCCTGTTCCACAGGTGGGGAAACGGAGGCACAGGGAGGTGAAAGACATCACATCCATGGTCTGTGTGATCCCAAGCCACCCGCCCTGGGCACCGCACAGGGGTACAAGGGCATGTCCCTTGCTTGGTCACTCGTAAGCGTGCAGTGCCCCAGAGCTCACGGCGAACATGGCAGACCCAGGCCTGCGTTCTAGCCTTCGAAGCATTAGGCCTGGGGTTCCCCTGCTGCAGCCCACCTTCCCTACACCCTGGCCCCAGGCTGGCAGAACAGTGGCCTCCCCAGGCCTCTAACTGCTTCTTCCTCACAGGTTTCTGGCATAGCCCTGAGTGTGAATTTGTCCGCCACTGCATTGCCAAGTCCCAGGAGCGGGTGGAGGGGAAGGTGCAGCTGTCCGTCCTGAAGGGCCAAGTGTACATCCTCGGCCGGGAGTCACCCCTGTCCCTCTACAACGAGGAGCTGGTGAGGTAGGTGCCCACAGCTGGGCCTGGAGCTTCACGCCTTGTTGGACTGGCTTTGTCAGCAACCCACGCTGAGCAAGTGCTGGGCACTGCCCACACAGGGAGAGGGGCCACCCTGTGTGTGACCTCACCAGGAGAAATGCTTGGCTCAGGTGCTCATAGGTTGCACAGTCCTAGGTGCTGGGCTGAGAATAAGGAGCAGCTGCTCTGGCTGGGTGTAATAGTGGGCTGCCCAGCCACTGGTTGCCATGGAGACTGCAGAGCAGCTGTTACCCAGGGGAGAGGAAGAAGTTTCCAGGGTTTGAGCCTGGGACATCCTGGGCACTACAAGCACCCAAGGAAGGGAGGAATGGGCCAGGTTTGGGGCTGAAGCTTTGCTGTCAGGAAGGGACAAGGTCAGGATCTGTTTTCAGGGGACCCTTCTGGCTGCCGTGGAGCACTGTCACACTGGGTGGGAGCCTACCGGGAGGACCAGAGAAGAGGGTGAATCTAGCAGATCTTCAGGAGGCGGCCCTAAATGTGCTGGGGTCGGGGGGAAGGGTAGCCCAAGACCACCATGGTTGGCAATGGTCACCAGAAGGGGAGGGGGGCGAGCAGCTGTGTGTATGCTGGAGACAGCCAGAGTCAAGGGGATGTTCATGAGGAAGAGTCAAGCACTGGGGTTTAGATATATCTTGTGATACTACTGACTGAACCCAGGGCTTTTGCACTAAGCTACATCTTTAGCCTTTATCTATTTATTTATTTATTTTTTTGAGACAGGATCTCACTTTGTAGTTCAGGCTGGCCCCGAGCTCATTATGTAACCCAGGCAAGCCTCGAACTCAGCAATCCTCCTGTCTCTGCCTCCCGAGTGCTGGGATGACAGGCGTGAGCCACCACACCCAGCTAGCCATTTTTTATTTTAAGACAGTCTTGCTACGTTTCCCAGGCTGGACTTGAACCTGTGATCCTCTTGGCTCAGCCTCCCAGAGTGCCGGGATTATAGGCCTGTGCCATCAGGCCTGGCCCGCTTTGGTTATCTTGGATATGGGTCTCCTTTGAGATAGCCTGGGAGAACCCTCTGGTTGGCTTTGGACACGGGTTGCTGGCACTGGTGGGCCACAGCACGGCGATAGTCCCTGGGGCCATGGTCCAAGAGGAGCTGGCCCAGGACGGGAGGAGGCTGAGCCAGAGGGCAGCAGGGTGGGTCCCCAGGAGCGCGCTCCTCGAAGGTCCTGGCAGAGTGGCCGAGAAGCCCTGGGGACCAGGTCAGCAGCGGGCTGGGCACTGTCCGCACCAAGTCTGTGCTGTGACCAGGACGGCCTTCACCAGGGCCCAGGTGTCTCCTCTGGCGACTGCCTGGTGACACTAGGAGGGGCGGCCCCTGGGGGACAGGGGGCCCTGCCTTGCCGAGGGCCCCGCCCGGCCTGGCTCAGGCTGAAGCCAGCTCTCCCCACCCGGAGGCCACTTGGGAATTAAAGTACGAGTTTTGTTTGGAAGTCAATATTATTTTTTTCTTTCCCTTCTCTTTGCCTTGTTGAGTTGCTCCCCCCCTTCAATCTTTCCAAACACTTTATAAGCCATAAATATAACCGAATCAGTTTAGATCAGTCGGGGTAAATGTCAAATTATCTTCTCTCTTTCTCTCTCTGGCTCTTTCTTCCCTCCCCCTCCCAATCAACAGCCTCTAATAATCTGTCCAACCCTTCATTAAGCCTTACAGTCGCACTCAGGGAGATTAAATGAATAAAGTAAAAAGGGAAAGGGGGAAAAAAGAGAAGAAAGCAGAAGCATTTATTCTCACTGTGTCTCCGACCATTTCCCTTTTCTTTCTGATTTCTACATCGCTGACTTGAAAGCCCTTGAGTGACAGCGTCACAGGGACCAGCGAGGAAGCCGCGAGAGGTAGCGGAGCTGGAAATGCCGCGGCACAGTAGGTAGAAAGTAACGTAATTATAGAGCAGGTCAGAGCCACTCGAATGAGCAAAAATAAAAGCACAGAGGTTTTCTGTAGACCGTCAGGGGAGGTAAAAAAAAAAAAAAAAATCATTGTAAACTCTTTCTCCACCTCCCCTCCCAAACCCAAACTACAATTTTATAAAGAGGTTTTTCGTCCCTGAGAAATATCCCTTGGAACAGTCTGTAGCCTCATGGGACAGGTCTGTTCTCCGGGGGACCCTCTACAGGAACCGGAAGGGCCCTCGCTTCCAGCTCGGGAGAGAGGAAGGTGGAAGGACAAGTGGACATGGTAGATGGGAGGGGGACAAGACACGGCCGCCTGCCTGCTCCCGAGGCTGAGCGCAGGGGACCTTCTAGGGGGTGGGAGGTTCTGACAGGCGTGAGGCTGGGTCTCCAGAGCCTGGGTGACTGTTTATGCCCAGGGTGGGGGTCACCTTGACACCTGCGTGCCCCACTCACTGCCCCAGCAAGGCGCATCAGGGGCTGAGGAGGTTGGTGTTGGGAGGAAGCCTGGCGTCTTTAGTGCCCGCAAGGACCACCCCGATCTGCGTGGCTCCCGGTGGTGTCAGCAGCTGAGCCCTGGAGGGAGCCCCAGAGTTGGAACTAGGGAAAGAGAGGGGTTGTGGAGGGGACAGCATGGGCTTGACTTCTAGAGAGTTCTGGGTACTGGCCTCAAGGCCTGCTGAAGGTCAGGGCCAGGGCATGAGGGTTGGAGGCAGAGCCCAAATTCCAGACAAGTTGCCAAGCGAGGCAGGGGAGAAGCAGAGACACTGTTTACTCCTGCAAGAAGTACACGGTCTCCGAGAGCCAGTCAGTCACACAGGGTGGCAGCCTCATGCCCTCCTACCAATCTCACGTCTGGAGGGGCTCCCCGGGGGACAGGTGACCTCATTGTCACCCAGAGCATCGAGACGGCTTTGTCTTGAAGCTGGAGATCTGCAGACATGCAGGCGATTCATGGCGAGTTGTGAGGGACCCATCACTCTCAGAGAGCCTTGGGGTGTCCTGAGGGCTGTAATTAGCAAAGGGGATGAGTAATCCATTGCTTATGTCTGTGCCAGCCGCAGGCGTCTTTCTTACCTGTCTTGCTTCCTGTGCAGCAGCATCGCCTGGCCTGGCCAATCCTGAGTGCTTCATAGATGCCTGAATGAGTGAATGAGTGAATGAAAGCTCACCTGAGGTCAGCATCATGATGCTTGCCATGCACCTGTCGCTGGCTGTGTGATTTCGCAGCGCCGAGAGCAGCTGCCATCTGCTGTGGCCCCAGGGCAGATGGCACACTTGCCCTGGCTCTGCAGAGGCAGAGGTGGCAGAGCTGGCTTGCCAACCGAGTCTCCAGACTGACCGAGGGCTGTGGTTAGGGAGGCCCAGGAGGACAGCCAAGATCCTGAGACCTAGGGGATGGAGGTGCTAGAGGGGTCCCATTGGTTGAACACACAATGCTAACTCCACAGGATGCTCATGCTGTTAATGCCAGCAAACAGCCTGTAGCTTGAGAGGTACCATCATCCTGTGCCAGCTTGTGCCCTTTGGGCAACAGGAAACCACTAGCTATTTTTTTTTTTTTTTTTGAGACAGGGTCTCGCTTTGTAGTTCAGGCTGGCCCTGAGCTCACTATGTAGCCCAGGCAAGCCTGGAACTCAGCAATCCTCCTGCCTCTGCCTCCCGAGTGCTGGGATGACAGGCGTGAGCCACCACGCCCGGCACTGTGGAATGTAGCATTGATTGCTGATGGGCGTGAGTCATTACGCCCAGCATTGTATGTGGTTACCGGGATCGAACTCAGGACCTTGTGCTTGCGAGGCAGGCGCTGGAACCACTGAGCTAAATCTCCGGGCCCCACCAGCTATTATTGCTAGACCCTCTTCCCTGAGCCCACCATGGCCCTGTGGACAGCAGGCTTGGGTGTGTCTCCAGTTTACAGGTGGAGGCTATGATTTGCCAGAGGATATTATGAAGCTTGCTGGCAAACTGGGACCCAAACCGAGGCTGCTGGGTATCCTGCCGGGTCCCTCCATCTCTGGCAGGGTGCCAGCTCAGAACAGAGTTCCCAGAAAGAAAAAGCTACAGTCCACGTGGGGCTTGGACCCACCTGGGGGAGGTTTCCGGGTTTCCATGGGGAGCTCTGTCCCACCCGGGGATCCATCCCTCCCTCCCTCCCTCCTGGCGGAACCAGTGAGCTCCTACCCTTTTCCTGCAGCATGAACGTGCAGGGCGACTATGAACCTATCGATGCCACGGGTTTCATCAACATCAACTCCCTAAGGTGAGCGCTCCGGGCCCCCGGAGACCCTCTGATGCCGCCTGGTGTCGTGACGCCCAGCCCAGCCCCGTGGTGTCTGTTCGCCTCTACTTTCTGGGGAGGACTCAGGGTTACGACGGCGCCTCCGTGTCACTCTCTCTGAGCTGGAGGTCTAGCTGGGCACTGTCCAGGCCCCAGGGATGTCCATAGCCCACGGGGCACACGCTGTGTGAAGTCACGGACATAGCCGGAAACCTGACTCTGCAGGCCCCTCCCTGCGGGGGATGGTCACACCTGCCTCCCAGGTGCAGCAAAGGCACCAGGAGCGTGGGAAGCGGCATGTGTCCCAGAGCCTGGCGCTCGGGGGGAGCACAGCGGCCGGCAGCAGGTGCTGTCAGTGCAGGCTGAGTGCTCAAGGGCAAGCAGCTGCCATGGGCGAAAGTGCTCCCAGGCACGTGCCTAGGTCACCTTGTCTAATTCTTGCAGAAATATGCAACTCCTTGCAAACATGCCCAGAGAGGTTGTGTAATGTGCCCGAGGTCACACAGCTAGGAAGCCAGGAGCTGGGTGGGAAAGTCCCGTCTCTCCCACCCTGGGTCCCCGCATGCCCAAGCTGTGTGCCCTGGGCAGAGCCGCCATCCTCTCCCAGAACCCGTCTCCTGTCCCTGGAGCCGCCCCAGACCCAGCTCCCTGGCTCCCTCCTCCCGAGTCACCTCGCTGCCCGCCTCCGGCACCCTCCGTTTATGTTTTATGACTCTATAAACCCTTTCAAATGGCCCCGAACACACCGGGATTTCATAATGGGCTCTTCACGGCTCCCACTGCCCTCTCAACGCTTTGTCTTCAACAACGACAAACAGTGTTTTCCCCCTAAGATAAATTAATTACATTATCCTGATTGGAGGCCAGGAGGGGCCGGGACACGAGAGGGGCTTGAAGAAAGGGACAACTTCACACACATCTTAACCAACAGCTGCCCCGCCACCCCGTCCTGCCGGATGCACTGAGCAGAGAGCGTGTTGTTATTGTTAATTTACATTTCCCTTTGTTTTGAATCTGGTTTCCAGGCTGAAGGAGTATCATCGGCTCCAGCGCAAGGTCACCGCCAAACAGACCGCCTGACAAAGGGGAGCCTCGGCCTCCTCCCGCTGCAGAGCTCCCGGCACAGGCGCGAATTGTCGTGATAATTTGTGATTGTGACTTGTCCCCTAACACACACCTGGCAGCGTAGTGGGGCTGCTGGGCCGAGCTTTGTTCGACGGTCCCCATAGCCTGTGAGAGTGGCCACTGGAGAGGGGGTGGCCACAGTGGAGAGCTCAAAAATGACAATTAAAAAAAAAAGGTACATTAGTCTTTTGTTTCTGGATTTCTACAGAGGGGGTGTGTGTGTGTGTGTGTGTGTGTGTGTGTGTGTGTGTGTGTTCATCGTGTTTGTCTTAGCCCAGCTCTTGTGTTTTCTGGTTTAAGTGCTGCTGAAGGCCACCATGTCCCAGAGACCCCACCCCTCTGGGAAAACCTACCCTTCCTCCACCAGCAAAAACTCAGAATCTACCAGTGCCCACGGGGGGCAAATGGCAACCTGGGGTTTTGCTGCCCACAGTGGCTGTGTGCCAGAGAAGCCAAAAGTCAGGTGGCATGCTTGGGAAAATGTCATGCCGGTAGCCATTTCCCTGGGGATTTCCTGTCCCCAGGGCCCATGGGGTCGCCTGGATTGATGGCCAGGACTGACCCCGTCACACGGGTCTGTGTCAGAGCTAAATAGCACAGGAGTGGCTTAAAGCTGTCTGAATTGTGAAGGATGGAGACCCTCCAGGGAGAGGATCCTGGGCCAACAGGAGACACAGAATTTAGCATGTGCTGTGTGGGGCCCGTGTGGTGTCTACATGGTCATTTGACAGACCAGGGCCCACAGCAGCCCTGTTTGTACTGCAATCCCTTTTCTTTAGAAGAAGTTTTGCTTCTAAAGTTTCTTTCCTCTGCTTAAAATGCCTATAATAGCTGGGCGTGGTGGCTCATGCCTGTCATCCCAGCACTCGGGAGGCAGAGACAGGAGGATTGCTGAGTTCAAGGCTTGCCTGGGCTACAGAGTGAGCTCAGGGCCAGCCTGAACTACAAAGCGAGACCCTGTCTCAAAAAAAAAAAAAAGAAAATGCCTATAATAGTAGTAAATGACTCCATGGATATTTATGCCAAACACCTTGCTACACATGCTTTATTAATATTATCTCACTGAATTTCCAAAACAACCCTCTATGTACCTTGTTTATCTCTACTTTGAAGAGGAGGCAACTGAGGTACAGACAGACTGACTTGCTCAAGGCTACTCAGCTCCTGGCTGACCCCCAAATTTTGTGTGTTTAGTCATGGTGATAGGATGCACCCTATTTAAAAACAACAATAATATGACGTTGGTGGTACATGCCTATAATCCCAACATTAGGGAGGCTGAGGCAGGAAGACTGCCACAAATTCAAGGCCAGCCTGGGATACCTAAGTAGTTCAAGGGCAGCTTGAGCTACTACAGAAAGAAAGCATTTGTATTTTCATCATTTCCTTTACTGGAGAACTTTTACAAGTACTTCTTGCCCTGCAGGTCTTAGTGCTAGACACCCTCTGTTTTTATCCCTTCTGTTTTTATTTTTTAGTGTGTGTAGTTATATCCTTGCTCTATTTTGAGTTCATTTTATGTTGGTTGTGATTAAAAATCAAATTTGTGACTTTTAATCTTTACTTCATACTTCTAACTTTTTATACTGATGCTTGGCACTTCCTGGACCACTTATTTAAAAACTGTCTTCTCCCTATTTAATTATCCTAGCATCTTTGTCAAAAATCAATTGGTCATCTGAGTACAGGTCAGTTTCTGGAGAGTGTATTTTGTTT
>PVIC010038098.1:0-17756 GCA_004025085.1 Thryonomys swinderianus | reverse complement strand
AAAAAAAAAAAAAAAAAAAAAAAAAAAAAAAAAAAAAAAAAAAAAAAAAACCACATTGAATTTGGCCCATATTTTGCAGTTTGCCAAACCCCGTTTCATATTGTCTCTTGAAGTCTCCTCTGATGGTTCTGCAGCAGCCCCTGGCTGGAAAACTCACCTCCTTATTCCTCTCCTCCTCTGTTCCCCTTCACTTCCCCATTCACCTAATGCTACTCCCTTGAATCACATCCCATACACGTTACTTGTGCTTTATCTTAAAGTTTGCTGCCTGAGGGGGAAAAAACTAAGACAATTAGGTTAGCTGATTAACCACTGAATTGGGCATTTGTTGTTTTGGTATTCTGAAGACTCCCCCCAAAAGTTCTAGAATCTTAAAAGTAGATTTGATGAAAGGCACTTTGTTGTACATTCTCAGACTCATGGTGTAGGGGGTAAAACAACTACATTGATCCTTTAGATAGCCTGACTTGCACCTGAGGTAAAACCAAGAGGGTTAATAATACCTGCAAAAAGCTCAAGGGAGCCATTTCACCTTCCTGGTCCTATCATTGTAAAACCCGCATGCTCGGTTTATCAGCAGTGAGGACATCAAGGTTCTTAACAGCAGCAGGGCCAGTGACTGAGACTCAGCCAAGCCACATAACAGTCTTCAGGATCCCAGGCTGTTGGGCATAATGATAACCACTGCAGCAGTCTCCATAGCCATGGGGATTTATGAAATGGTTCCTATCCCAAAGTTCCCTGCAAATAACCAAAGGACTGAATTATTTCTAGATCAAGAACAGCAGGTGGGTAGACAGGGCATTCATTTTAGGTCCCATTTTTCTCATTTTATTTGATAATTGCTTTCTCTGCAAATTGGAAAAGGCTTTCTTCACCCTGTTCTCCTTTGTTCCAGATGGCTGTACCCTCTCAACCTGGCAGGTGCCTGCCTGTTGGCAGGAGACTATGAATTTACAAAGTACAGCATTTTCTGATCTTCAGACACAAATGAAGCCACGTAGAGTCTCCTAGTAATGAGCTTCTTTATTGAAAGAAAGGCCATGATGTGTGGTCTACAAAAAATTATGAAGCCATTTCAAGCTCTAAAGTACTAAGGAGTTGTGCATTATGGAAGAATTGATTAATCAGACTGATTGCTTCAGGTTCCAGTTAGTATGTAACATGTAACAAAAGTATAATTGTAAGCTTAAAAGAACAGGAAAGCTGACAGTCCAGAACCAGCTCTGGGATATTTACAAGTTCTAATAGAAACTTTCAAACATGTGCTTTAATTGGGTTTCTAATCCACTGGGACTCCCTAATTACTAAGGTAAATCTTAACTCCCTTTCATTATTATTCTCTCGCTTTCAACCCAAAAGAGACAGAAAGAAATTCTCTTTATTAAGATGTAAATTTTGAATTGAGCTTGAGTCCAACAAAGTAAGTTATCGTGGTTCTTTCTGAGTTATCCTTCTGGAGAGCTTCATTTTAAAATTCAAATATAGGGAGATCACCAGAATGGGTCTGGCAGTGACATAATTGGCCCTTGAAGAAAACAAGTTAGCAGCCTTGCAAAAGTGGAAGCGATTATTCATTCATTCATTCATTCATTCATTCAGTATGAGGATTAGGTTCTACAAACAAATCTCCCTTACTACCAGGGCTTTAAAAATGCTATATAGTAATCAAATGATAAAGCCATGTGAAGCCAGTGAATGGCCCTGGTATTCACATAATATTGAAAGTGTAGCCATGGCCATAAATACCAAAGTGCCAGGGAGAAGAGAACGAATAACCACATCTGTAAACCTGCTGGAATTTCTAGTTTAGGTTCTGCATTCCTGCTTCAAAAATGCCTTCACTGGGATCATGATGTCCTGTGTTCCTGTGCTCTCGCAATGCTGTAGGGTGCAGCTAGGGTAGAGACAGAGAGAACTGCCTCAGGCATTGGACACCCAGGTTATCTTCCTGCCTGTGACAGTCTGGTACCATATGCTGCAGCCTGGAGCAAAGAGAGAGAAGAGCTATTTCTTGCCATCAGTTAGCTGCCAAGCTCTGGGATTCTTTTACCAAATTGCATAACCGTGGACAGCAGGTATACTTCAGAAGCACGTGATCTTCCGCCCTACTACCCACCACACATTCATCTCAAGTAGGTCTCTCTCCCCAGGATCACCCATCAAATATATCCCTATCTGCTTTTTAATGCCAGAATGCTCCCAAGAAGGTATTCATTCTTTGGATATTAACCCAGTCTCTTGGTAACCCTGGCATATACAACACCTTAATTCCTTAGCTTTTGAATATTTGTTGCAACTAACTCCTTTAAAATGGTCAAAAAATTAAAAGGGATAAACTCTAGTCATCATTTTTTCCTTAATGAGTACTGGTAGACAGAAGAGTAGGCAAAGAATGAAGCAGAAGGGTGGGGGGACTTGACTCTACGTAATGATCAGGTCAACAGAAATTAAAACTACAATTACCCCCTGCAACCTCTAATTGCCATGAAGAAGATTCCACACAGGTATTCATTTTTTTCCATATATTCCAAGGCACAATCTCTTCTAATGAAATGCATGATAATATAAAAATCTTTAAAGATGATTCAGATCAAATATGCTGTTAGAGAACATAGCAATGGAATTCATCATAAAACTTCATGATTTTATCTGTTTGGCCAACAGAGATATTGTTGTGTGGCATTTCTCCAAGTTCCCAAGCTTATTTATATCACTCTGCTATCCTCATAACATCTGTGCTCTTTGGAGAGTAGTAACATATTTAACTGAATACTTTCCTGTTTAGCCAGGAGAAGATGCATAAAAGGCATGGAAACATAAAAAGTGGCATATTGCTACACTGTAGGGAAAGTGGAACTCTCATAACACAGCATAAATCAGAAGACAAATTAAGCTATTTTACCAAAATGTATCATATGATATAATTTAAAGTAGCAGTATTTTTCCAGGTAGAAGTTGTAAACAACAGACAAGAATATTTACTGTAACATTGTAATTATGCCAAATGCTGGGAACATCCTAAATATTCATTGGTAGGTTAAATGAATTGCAGTTTATTCACATGATGAAACATAATATAGGCACTATAAAGAAATAAGTCTATGTCTCCTGATCACATAAAAGTACCCAGGGTATTTTAATAAGTAAAATAAATATATGCATATATGAATACTACACATATTTTTTTTTTACAAAGAGAAATGGATGGGCACTTTTTCCTGTGTTTACCTCAGAATCAAGAGATGCTGGCAGAGGAAAATTTTTACTTTTCATTTCATAGTCTTACAAACTTTTGAATGTTCATTCAGGAAAGAACTTCACTGCTATCATAAGATAATAAGAAGAGAGATTTTTTTTGGAAGCAGGTACTTTTTATTAATTGACCAAATCATAAAAACACCATATTAGATACCTTAGTTCATCCTTCTAATAAGCCTGTTGATCTGGTCTTCCTTATTTCCAGCATCTCTACCTTCCACAAAATGAGTGGTCTTTTTCTTCATTTCACCTCATGGAGAAGATAATTTGAAGTGTTACAGGAAGTTATTTGCCTATTTGAAGCATTCCCTGATAGTATAGGGAGGAAGATCATCAATCAGATCTTCCATGCAGATGATCCTATATTTACCAAGAGACTGAGCCAATCAGTGCATTATTTGTCAATGCAATTTGCTTCATATTGATTTTGCCATAGCCACATGTGTGTATTAGTTCATTTACCAACTTCAGATTTGCATACCCCTATGCAATATATGGTTTCAGAATTCTCAGCATGTTAACTGAAGTCTTGTTAAGCTTAAAAAGGTATCATTAAAGATTTGGCAAAGGTAAAGAACTACAACACTTTACAGACCTTTGGGTTCACACCATTGATACCCCTGATCTGGAGGACAAATGCCAATTTGGGGTCTGCAGGTACATAGAAGTTGTCAGCTTTTCTTGTCATCTGAGCCATTTGAATCTCAGTTCTGTACTCCTTATGAGACTTCCTGGCTTTTCCACAGATGAGCTTTCTCCTAGCCTTTCGTAGCAATTTTTGGGCAAACTTCTTTTACAGGCATAAGCTTCAGCTCTGTAAAATGTCTTAGCTTTTTCTTAAGGGTTTCTGGCACAATAGGAACCTTCTTTTTCTTCTCTTCAACACTCTCCAACACTTTCAGCTGCAAAAGGCAACAAGAATATGGCAGGGGGTATCACAATCCCCAATTTGAACCTATACTACACAGCCACTGTGAAAAAAAGAAAAACAGTGTGGTACTGGGAAAGAAACAGACATGTGGATCAATGGAACAGACTAGAAAACACAGAAACAACTCCAGACATACTAAGCAACCTCATCTTTGACAAAGGAACCAAACACCCTCAGTGGAGGAAAGACAGCCTCTTTAATAAATGGTGCTGGAAAAAACTGGGTTTCAACTTACCAAAGATTAAAGCTAGATCCATGTCTTTCACCATGCACCAAACTAAAATCAAAGTGCAATAGAGACTTCCATATTAAAACAGAGATACTAAACCTTCTGGAAGATAGGTTAGGTGGAATTCTTGGAGATACTGGCTTAGGGAGAGACTTTATGAACACAACCTTAGCAGCATGGAACTAGCAGACAGAATTAACAACTAGGATCTTATCTTACTAAAAAGCTTCTGCACAGCAAGAGAAACCACCAACAGAATGAAAAGACAATGTACAAATTGGGGATAAAATTTACTATCTGTTCCTCAGACAAAGGACTACTATCCAGAATACACAAAGAACTTAAAAAAATCAGCTCCTCTAAATTTAAAGGTCTAGTCCAAAAATGAGCATCTGAAATGCACAGACAGTTTTCAGATGATGTAAAGGCAGCAAAGAAACATATGAAAAATATTCATTGTCTCTGGTCATTTGAGAGATACAGATGAAAACAACATGAGATTCCATCTTGCTCCACAAAGAATGGTTGTTATCAGGAAATCAATCAACAACACTTGCTGGTGTGGCTGTGGGGAGAAAGGAAACTTTCTCCATTGTTGGTGAGAATGTAGACTAGTGAGAACCCTATGGATATCAGTGTGGAGATTCCTTAGAAAAGCAGGATTAGAGGTCTCATCCGCCCCTGCTATTCTGCTAGGTATATCCAAAAGAGAATGAAAAGAAACATACCACAAAGATACATGAGCTCCCATGTTTATAGCAGCTCAGTTTGTAACAGCTAAATCTTGGAAACATTTCAAATGTCTACCAATAGGAGAGTGGATAAAGCAGATGTTTTTGTTTTTAATAAAATCGAGTATTAGTCATAAAGAATGATAAATTTGAATAATTTATATTCAAACGGATGTACCTTGATGACATAAGTAAAAGAAATAGGATGTGTAAATATTGTATCTTTTCCCTAGTATGAGAAATGAAAGGTGTGACTGTAGTCCTGAATGTATGATAGGTATTGTGAAATCAGAAGAGAATGTTGAAAAGGAAAAGGGAAAGTAGGGATAGGGGAAAATAAAGAATGGAAAGAAAAATTTGATAGTAAAACAAAAAAATGGAAATAAATCTTATGTATATAAGGGGTTGGGGGTAGTAGGGAGGGAAGGGGAATGGGAAAAAAATGAGAGTCAAGATATATCATGGTCAGGTACAAATTTTGAATGTTGCATGTTATCTTAATGTATTTGTAAAATGTACCAGTATAATTTAAAAACTCACATTGAAAAGACAGATGTACACCATTGTTCATAGCAGCTCAGTTCATGATAGCTCAATCTTAGAAACAACCCAAATGTCCATCAACTGGAGAGTGGATAAAGAAGATGTGGTTTTTTTATAAAACGGAGTATTACTCTGCCATAAAGAATGACAAGATCGATCCATTTAGGTGCAAATGGAGACACCTGGAGGATATACTAATAAGTGAAATCAATAGATCACAGATAGACCATTACCGGATCTTCTCTTTGACATGAACACCTGTAGATGCAAATGAGCTTTAGAAAGTATGACAGCTTTTATAGAGTGAAAAATTTCTATAGGAAACTTGGTGTGGGAATGTGATGAGGGGAAGGAATAAATATGATACAGAAAGAAAATAAAAGAGCATGTATAAAGGGGGTGAGGAGGGGTGGGTGGGTAGGGATATGGGTAAAAATGAGAATTAACTTGTGTCATATACTGGTACAAATTCCCCAATGTTTTACATGGTTTTGATATGTATATAAATTGTACCAATAAAGAATTTAATTCATAAAAAATGTACCAATAAACTAAATTTTTAAAAAGCAAAAAGAAAAAGATAATAAGAGGAAAACAAAGGCAAAAGAGAAAAACAAATTGCCCTTCTGGAAGCACATCCAGGTGTCATTTTGGATTAACTTATGTCCTGGACAGTAGTTAGCCTAGGTTAGAAGTGGTCGGTATTACCTTCCTTGAGGTGCCTTAAACATCACTGTCCCTGCATAAGTTACATATTCTCACTGTGAAATAATGTCCATCTTATGTGTATCATTGTAAGGAGTTCATAGTATTTATTGTGAGTTACAAGTTTCATAAGCTTAACACTCCAACTTCACACTTTCATCTAAATTTAGTCCTTTCGATCTTTAAGAGGTGCTTTCCAGATACAGGATCATAAAGGCTTGACACATAAGTTTATGTTATTTCCTTTATGTCTTTCAAAACTGTGTACAGACTTTAATTCTATTGCCAGTGCATCCGTGCCTTTCCAAAGTGAAAAATGTGGAATCTTTTCATCTGCCTTCAAAGAAAATGGTCCCATACTTTTCCTAGTCATTTTAGCTTCCCTTCTCTGGCACTTCCCATCTTGACTATGAATTTTGGAGAGGTTTCAGAATCATGACTGCAAATTGTTTCCTCAGCATGGTTGTACAGGGATTTAATACAATGTTCTATTTTGTTTTCAATGCTCTCTCTCTCTCTCTCTCTCTCTCTCTCTCTCTCTCTCAAGTCCCACTGGTTGGCCAAGTTTTTGGAATCCATTATCCAACTTTTTTTAATCATTCTTTTCTTTTTGCACAACACCAACATCTCCAAATGAAAATAGAAAATATACAGATGTTTCTAAATGATCAAATCCCAAAATAGACCTTAAAGGACCATTATATATAATCATGTCCAAATCTTCATTTTAGTAATAGAGGGAAACAAGGCCCAGAGAGCCTAAGTAAGGGCTTGAACTTAAATTTCCTAACTTCCATGACACCATCTCTCCACCATTTGTGGGTAAAAGGCATGTATTCAAAATATTTAGTGGTTACACTAGTACAGAAATAAAACTAGAGACCAACCGAAGCACTAGGCCAGTGTTCTGAAGGTGCCTGATGTGATAGGCAATAGCTTTTCATTTACTGGATCAAGGAGTGGCCTGTGGAATCCTGAGGGAAGGGCATAGGAGGTCGTGATGGCAGCTGGGGGTACTTTGGGAACTCAGAGCACTGTCTTTTGACCAATCAATATGGAAGTAGTTCAACATATTAACAACAGCCATCTCACTGTGTCCTGGTTGTGTAGCAGTTGTGTCTACACAGTGCTTTGGTCTAATTTAGATAAAATTTAGCTATACTTTTTTTCGTTTATATGCTTTGATGTGTGCAGATTCATAATCTGGCAAAATTATGTGTTTTAAATCTTCAAAACTTTAGACATCAGGAAAATGGTTTCTAGGTATTTGGAACATTTCACATAATAAATCAAAGTCAGAAGGTCTCACACATCCAGTGGCATGAGAGTACTGCAGGCTTTTAATATCAGTCATACAAATGAAATATTTAAATTGCAAAATAGATGCATCTACACAGTATCTGTGAGCTCTCTAAAAATGCATGAGCTGCTGCCTATCCATCTTCAAGGAAAAAATGAGTCACACTAATGTTTCCCTCTGTGCAACGGATTTTTCAAATTTTGATTTATATAGTTGAAAAGCAGCTAAGTAGCCCTTGTTAGAAAGACTATCACAAGATGATTTGATGGAGAACATTTTGGACAAATTACCTAATCAACACAGTTCCTCCTTCTTCAGAGCAGTAAGCAGTACCCAATCACAAAAGTGTGCGTGCGTGTGCGGGTGCGTGTGTGCATGCGAGTGTGTTCGTCTGTGTATGTAGAAGTTCTCTGTTCTCACATTCTGTGTTTCTCTCTCCAGCTCCTCAGGAGGTACTATATGAGAAACAGCTTAGTGAAAGCTAAACTATAGGATGCGCAGAAATGTTCCTCTCCTTTCCCTGCCTAAAACCAAAACATCTCTCCCACAGCTTGAGATCTCATTCCATCTGCCTTTCAGATTCCCCAGATAAAGCAAAATTATTCCTGCACAGCTTCAGATACTTGTATTCTTCTTCTTCCATGAGAAAATGGGGTTTAGGTTCTCACCGAAGTTTATTTTCTTCTGTATTTATTCAACAGGTTTTTTTTTAAATCGAAAGTTAAACCAGATCCTCACTTCTAAAGAAAAACACTTTATTGGAAATGAGATTGCATGGACAGAAATAAAAGACAGACTCAATAAAATATTTGTTAAATATTGGATGGGTGAAAACAGCCATTATGGATATGAATTAAATATCAAATATGGATGTTTAAAATTAATTCACAGGAACCTAACTACATGAACTCGGGACTTATGATGGCAAATCCTGTATCATATAAAGTCCCTTTAGGAGAAATGAAAAAAGAAAATAGAAAAAATGGAAACAAAGGTTTTGTAAATAAGGAGGGCAAGCAGGGTTGAAGACAGGGGATGGGAATGGAGGAGTGGGAGAAAAGAATTAAGATACATCCCGAACAGGTACAAATTTTCTATGATGAATGTTATCATTATGTACATCTAAAATGTACCAATAAAACTAATTTTTAAGACAGAAAAATCGAACCACCGCATACACATACAGACGCACACTATAGGGATTTGACTATATACAATTGTGAAAGTGGGTATAGCAATCTTTATAAGGTTGTTGCCCCTGTATTGGGTGCTGGGGTTTAAAGACCTCAGGAAAAAGCAGTGGAGGAAGAGAAGATGAAAGTGGAATGAGAGAAAAAGTGAGATGGATGTCATAACCAGGAGCTGAAGATAAGGATGGAGTGGTAGTCTGGTGAGTTCTTGTTGCCTCTGATGTTAGCAGTATACTTGTCCTGTGGAAGCCATGTAGCCTGTATCACAGCACTAAACCCACATACCTGCCAGAGAAGGACAAGCTGCTGAAAGGGGATCCAGAGGAAGACGCAATGGTTACAGTCCAAGGGCTTTCTCACTCTTTTCTCTGACTAGGTAAATGAGAAGCTCAGAGAAAATGTGAATAAGCTCCAAATTGTCTATTGTTCTCTAACACTCTGTACATCTTAACTAAGAATCTTTCTTGTGGCCCATCCTAATCAGAAACATACGGTTTGTCTTTGATAAATAAACACAATACAAAGACACTATAGTAGTTACTGTGTTCTAGGGAAAGGAGAGAAGTGTTGACACATTTCTGGGAATCAAATTCTGAAAGAGTGGGACTGAAGGTCCTTGCCCAGTAGGGCAGAGGAGTTCCCAAGAAGGTGGAAGGACAGGCAAGAAGGCACAAATTGCCCTTTTTCTTTCTTTCACTAAAAATGTGTAGTTATCACTTATTCTGCGTTGGGCCCTACACTAAATTGTATTCTGAGGATGGTCACAATGATATATCCCTTTTGGCACATTCATTTTACACTGTGAGCCCAGCACTCCCTTATCAAATGATATGCTCTGTGTTCACTCCCCTGGAGTCTGGACAACACTGTGGCTATTGCAGAAGTAACACTGCATGAGTTCTGAGGCTAGGTCAGAAAGACTATTAATTTCCACTACGTTCTCTATCTTTCTGGAAACTATCACCATTGCCCCAGTCCGCATGTTATAAGGAAACCCATTCCATGGGGAAAGGTCACATGTAGATGTTCTAGTTCACATTTTCAGCTAATATCTTAGCATCGACCAGCCAGTGTCAATGACTAAACATATAAGTGGATGAGTTCTCAGCTGATTCTTCCTCCCAGACTTGAATTTTAGCCCAGTCTCCACCAAACTGATGCTAAGAAGAGCAGAGATGACCCACTCCATAGTCTTGCCAAAATCACATTTTTTGAGTTAAATTAATATTGTCACTATTATTTTGTCACCAAGCTTTGGGGGCAATCTGTGACAAACTTATAAAAGCAAAGAGCCAGCTGGGAATGTTGGATCATGCCTGTAATCCCAGCAACTCAGGAGGACTGCTGTGAGTTCAGGGCCAGTCTGAACCACAAAGTGAGACCCTGTCTCAAAAAATTAACAAAATAAAAATAAATACATAACCAACCATTTTGTCAGCTCAACAAGGTATAAAATGGATATTATAATTTATTGAATAGTAAATAATTATCTTTGTTGTTTTAATATTGGAGCCATTGGCTTGGAGCTAGTTTTAATTAATACTTTTGGGCAAATAATGGTATTTTCTTGACTTTTTATCTTGAGATAATTGTAGACTTGCACTCAGTTGTAAGAATTGATGCAGAGACATACTATATATTCTTTCTTACTTTCTCTTGATAGTAATACTTTGGCTTAATGTTTTTGCTTAACAGTACCAAGAAGTTGGAATTTATAAAACCCACTGATATTATTCAGGTTTTATCAATTTTACATGCATGATATATGTGTATATGTGTGTCCTATGTAATTTTGTCACAAGCGTAGTTTCATGTGACCACTACTACAGTAAAGACAGAACAGATCCATAGCGAAGAACCATTCATGAAACTTTAGAGCCACAACCATGTCCCTCCTCTAGTTTCATCCTCAAACCCTGACCACCATTTGTCTGTTGTCTCTCTCTGATTTTTTATTTCAATAATATTATATCAGTACACACAGTACGTAAACTTTTGAGATTATTATCTTTTAATCAGCACAATGTCGTGGAGCTATGTCCAAGTTGCATATATGGACAGTGCATTTCTTTTCACAGTTGAGTATTACTTCATGGCAAATACATACTCTAGTTATTAAGTATCCAGATACTAAACAGCATCTGGGTTGTTTCCATTGTACATATACTAGGTATAATAACTCATATGCAGGTTTTTGTGTGAACATCAGATTTTTAAATTAGTGGATTTTATTGGTATATTTTATATACATGTCATGATCAAAATTAACATTGAAAATTTTTTGTACCAGTATATGACACGACTTGATTCTCATTTTTCCCATTCCCCTGCCCACCTTACACCCCCACCCTGTATACACATAAGCTTTGTTTCTTTTTTTTTTTTTTTTGAGACAGGGTCTCACTTTGTAGTTCAGGCTGGCCCTGAGCTCACTATGTAGCCCAGGCAAGCCTCAAACTCAGCAATCCTCCTGTCTCTGCCTCCCGAGTGCTGGGATTAATGGCATGAGCCACCAGGCCTGGCACTATGGTATGTGGTATTGATGGCTGGTGGGCGTGAGTCTCCACGCCCAGCATTGTATGTGGTTACCGGGATTGAACTCAGGACCTTGCACATGCGAGGCAGGCGCTGGAACCACTGAGCTAAATCTCTGGCCCTGTTTCCTTTTTTTTTTTCTTTTATCATCACATTTTCCCCCACAACTATTGCATAGATTTAATGCAATCTTGATTGAAATCACAACAGTATATTTCACAGATCTAGAGAAAATTATTCAAAAATTCATCTGGAACCACAAGATGCCTAAAATAGCAAAAGCAATTCTAGGCAATAAGGACATGCCAGGGAGGTATCACAATCTCCAACTTGAAACTATACTACAAAGCCACTGTGATAAAATGGCATGTTACTGGCAAAGTAACAGACCTGAGGATCCATGGAACAGATTAGAAGATCTAGAATCAACATCAGATACACCATGCCACCTAATCTGTGAGCATACGTTTCATCTTTCTTCCCAAGAGTGAAACTGCTGGGTTCTAAGGTAAGTATATGCTTAGTTTCATAAGAAACTGTCATATTCATATTCATTTCCAAAAATGAATCATTTTACATTATCATTAATAATTGAAGTGATCCAGCTTCTCTGCATTATCAATACTGTTAGCATTTTCACTGTTTTTACTTTAGCCATTCAGACAAATACATAGTGATAAAATAATATTTGTGTTTCTTTGTTTTGTTTTATTTTTGTAGTACCAGAGATTGAACTCAGGACCCTGTGCTTGCCAGTCAGGCACGGTGCACTGAGCTAGATTCCCAGCAAAAGAATATTTTTGAAACACATTTTGACCATACAAGTATAAACTTTGTTCTTTTTTTTTTTAAACCAATGATCTTACTGTATTCAGAGCCTCTAGACCTAAAGCCTAGTGAGAAACTTCTCACACATGTGGATGGTGCTGTGACCTCTATCTTTTTGTAATTCCACCTGCTCCTCCTTAACTACCCTTCATGAAATAAAGAAAAGCATGAGTTATTTGGGGTCTATACCTCATGTCCAGCTTTACTTTAGTAGAATTTACTCCTAATAGATATTCAGAAGCAAAGTGCACTGCTTTGTTCCCCTCGAAAGATTCAACTTTTTTCTGCAATATATGATAAGCAAATAGAGAATCTAAGAGAAAGGTAAAGATATGAAAAAGACCAAATCTGTAATAAGTTCACATATATAAAATATGTAAGTTCTCTTAGAACTGACTTGCAGATTTGGCTGTGAATTTATAGTCAAGAAGGAGATGTGGTGAGTCGTCTGATTTGCATTACTCATAAAGACACAGTACAGTGGTTGATCAGTGAAGCCCGGCGTGGTTCTGAGATCAGAGTGGAAACTCCTCCATTCAGTGGTTCCAGTGCCTGCCTCACAAGCGCAAGGTCCTGAGTTCAATCCCGGTAACCACATACAATGTTGGGCATGGTGACTCACGCCCACCAGCAATCAATACCACATACCACAGTGCCAGGTGTGGTGGCTCACGCCTGTAATCCCAGCACTCGGGAGGCAGAGACAGGAGGATTGCTGAGTTCCTGGCGGCTTGCCTGGGCTACATAGTGAGCTCAGGGCCAGCCTGAACTACAAAGCGAGACCCTGTCTCAAAAAAAAAATTGTCTGTATTTATTGTTTCTAATAAAATGTATATATGCTTTTCTTCTGACTTAGCAATTCCACTTCCAAATATATATGAATGAAAAAATAAATGAATACACATATACATGAAAAGATTTGTACAAGAATATTCAGAGTAGCTTTACTGAGACTATTAACTGAAAACCTCCTAAAAATCTAGCAACAGAAAAATAACTAAAAAAAGAAAACCTTTGAAGAATACACATACAATAATTGAGCAAACAATATTTAATTAGGGCCAGGTGTGGTGGCTCACGCCTGTCATCCCAGCACTCGGGAGGCAGAGACAGGAGAATTACTGAGTTCGAGGTTTGCCTGGGCTACATAGTGAGTTCAGGGCCAGCCTGAACTACAAAGCAAAACCCTGTCTCAAAAAATTTTTTTTAATTAGAATTAATTAATGTGAATTAATCTCAAAAGCATTAATTTGAGTGGAAGAGGTCTTACGCAAAAGAGTAAATACAGTATGTTTCCATTTATAAAAAGTTCAAGAACAAGCACAATTTAAAAACTGTTTAAAAACTGGCAATTTTGGGGCCGGAGGGTTAGCTCAGTGGTTCTGGTGCCTGCCTCGCAAGTGCAAGGTCCTGAGTTCGATCCCCGGTAACCACATAAATACCACATACCACAGTGCCGGGCGTGGTGGCTCATGCCTGTCATCCCAGCACTCGGGAGGCAGAGGCAGGAGGATTGCTGAGTTCAAGGCTTGCCTGGCCTACATAGTGAGCTCAGGGCCAGCCTGAACTACAAAGCGAGACCCTGTCTCAAAAAAAAAAAAAAAAAAACTTCCCACTGATCTTATGTATTAGGACATGCCAATTCTATGCAATCTGAGGCTGTGGTTTAATGCATAGAACAACTGGTTGAAACTCCAAGTGGCCAGCAAGGACAAAGTACTGTTGAATACTTCTCTTGCCAGCTTCCTACACCAGTGGGCATTAGCTGTCTCATAATCAGTGAACCACGCATCACTGAGTCATTGAGTACCCTGCATTCTGCCCTTGGTAAGTGTATGTTAATGGCTTTATATCTGAATTGCCAGGAAATGAATCACTGCTAATCAATTTTAGATGTAATTAGAATTAAAGTGAGAACTTGGTTCCCTGCCTATGTATTTTAAACACAGCGAGAGGAGATTATGAAGGAAGCTTTAAGAAGTCCACCAAAACCAGGCGTGGTAGCTCATGCCTGTAATCCCAGCACTCGGGAGGCAGAGACAGGTGGATTGGTGAGTTCGAGGCTTGCCTGGACTACATAGTGAGCTCAGAGCCAGCCTGAACTACAAAGCGAGACCCTATCTCAAAAAGGAAAAAAAAAAAAAAAAAAAAAAGAAGTCCACCAAAGCATGTGAGCTGAAATGGTTAATACATAATGTACAATAAATCTACTACAAGGAATGTTTAGATTCCTTCACTGTATTATATCAAGAAACTTTTAGCATTTCATCTTCCTTTTCCCACTTCTTGAGTCCAACTCAACAAATAATTAGGCCTAGTCCAAATGTCTTAAGAAAAGAGAAATTCTTGGCAAATGGTTTCTAAAGAATTCATCCTGAACTGGAATTTTGTTCTGCTTTCCTTGATATAGCACCCACTGAACGTATTCTGATTCTTGACAATATACTTTCATGAATTTGCAGTTCACCAGGTTTGCCTGCTATGACCTGATTCTAGCTTGGCTATGGCAATAATCTGAAATAGTAAGATTTCCAGAGAATTTTGTCCATTTTTCAAGTTCATACTTTCAGGAAAGTTGTCACAGGCTCAACAAGTACTAAAAGAATAGCCTCATCGACCAGAAGAGAAAGAAATGTTTATAGGGGCTGGGGTACTGTATTATCTGAGTCTTGCAATATGTCTCCACCCCACTTCTTGGAATCCCACTCTCTTTTAATCCAAATATAAAAATATGTAAAAAATGTGGTGGGGCCGGAAGGTTAGCTCAGTGGTTCCGGTGCCTGCCTCACAAGCGCAAGGTCCTGAATTCGATCCCTGGTAACCACATACAATGCTGGGCGTGGAGACTCACGCCCACCAGCAATCAATACAACACACCACAGTGCCGGGCGTGGTGGCTCACACCTGTCATCCCAGCACTCGGGAGGCAGAGGCAGGAGGATTGCTGAGTTCCAGGCTTGCCTGGGCTACACAGTGAGCTCAGGGCCAGCCTGAACTACGTAGTGAGACCCTGTCTCAAAAAAAAAAAAAAAAAGTGGTGAACCAAGGTTTTTATGCAGCACCATAAGAACCAAGACTGAGCTTTGTTTTCAATTACCTCAACCCAGTGGCTACAAGTGATAAGGTTATTTAAATAAAATCATAGAAATTCCATAAATATTTTGTTACTATCTTTACATGAGACACTAAGAGTCTGAGATTGCCCTTTTCTTGAAGCTGTCAAATTCAGCCAGAAGGAACTAGCTTATACTGCGAAGTTTCAATTCATTAAGCCTTTCATATTATTCTATAACAACCTCCACCAGTTCCCTCAAAGATTTGCCCAAAACAAGCATGCTATTTCTTAGGAGCACAGATAATCATTTAATTAGCTGTTTATTTAATTGATGCATGTCCTGGACTGTTTCAACACCAGACATCAACAGCAATTAGAAGAGATTATCAGTGTGATATTCACCCCTATTTTTCTGAGGATCTGTGGCTTCCAACAATTTCTGGCACAGATTTCTTGATCAAGTTGGTTATTAAGGAGAAAAGACATTCAGAAATGGGACTCACTTTCTGTGTGCTGTGACGTGGACAGCCAACCATCTTCCTCTTCCTGCTGTGATACCAGATTTCCCCACAGGATCCATATGTTCTTAATTCTGGCTGTTGCCATCTCTCTCTGCCCCTCAAGAAACACGTTCTGTCTAAAGAATGAGAAAGGATCCAAGCGACAGAAGTTTATCAAGGCTTTCAGTCTCCAAATTAAATTTACTTGACAAAATCCATGTCAGGAAGCACAAAGTGAAGCTGAAAAGAAAGTGAAGAAAGATGACAAGAAGAAAAGTTTGCAGGACTTAAATGAGCTGTTGAAACCAGTAGTAGCTGCTCAGAAAAATAAGGGATAGTGCAGATCCAAATCTGTGGTACGCGCCTTCTTCAAGCAAGGACAATGTACTGAAGGAGATAATTCCAAGTTCACTCATGGCCTGACTTGGGGAAAAAATGTGACAAACTGTTTATAATGATGCAAGAGGTGAAGAACTTGAAATGGATACAATGGATAAATGAAATGAGGAAAAGCTTGAAAACGTATCAAACAAGAAGCACAGTGAGGCAGAAAAGAGAGAAAAACTCAGTCTGCAAACATTTCCTGAAAGCTATTGAAAATAACAACTATGGCTGGTTCTGGGTGTGCCTTGGAGGGGTGTGGCATTTGTGAGTATCACCTTGCATTTCTTCTTGTATTTGTGTTGAAAAAAGATAGAGAGACAAGAAAGGTGAAATCTCATTAGATTATTAGTGTTCTGCCCTAGGTCCAAATGTTACCAAAATCACTAGAATCTTTTCTTGCATGGAAGGAAAAGATTGATATATCTGAACAAGATACAGAAAGAAAGAATGAAAGAAAGTTAACTTCAAACCAGGAAGGCACGAGTGAACCGTGGTCCCAAGGTATTTGAAATTTGTCTTGAACTGAACTGGTCAGCAATGACCATGAAGAAGCCCATAATACGAGCTACCCTCAGGGAATATGTGGTGATGAACTTGATGATTCTATGAGTGTAAATGTCACAGATTTAAGTCTGTACATCCCAAGAAATGTAGATGAGACAAGTATTACTGTAGCCAGGCTTAAAAGATTCAACAGTGTGCTTCGCATAAAGATGAAAATAAGCTAAGTGAAGCTTCTGGAGGGTAGCATCAAAAATGGCACACAAAGTCACTTAGAAAAGCACAGCGAAGTGTAGAGACAGCAAAATGGAGCTATAGGGGCTTCTCCTGTTAACGAAAATCTTTTAAACAAGAAAGATCCAGATGAATTACAAGAAGAATTAAACACATCTGATTTAGAAGAATGACACAAACAAGTTAATGAAAGTATTAAGCCTGCTCAGCATGATATTGACTACATGCATTTAGACTACATTCACTTAGAATCAACAGATTTATTTCCCATGCTGGTTCTGGTTCTAGTTGTGGAGGGCTTACTCTCTTTTTAAAAAGGAATATTCTCCCTACATCTTCTCTTCTTATTTCAGCTACATCTCATGATAAATTTATCATAATTAATGGTAAATTGAAAATATGAAGCTCATTGGAGAAAATGATTGTTATAACTGTCCACACAAGCAGGTTTTTGTCCACTCAAGTTTTGGTTTTCACTGGGCATATGGTATTATCAAGAACAGCATAAATTTCCACTTAAAACACCCTTCTTTTGATGTAGTTTTCAATGAGTGATTTCCTTTCCTTTGTATTTATATATTTTATATTTTTTTCAGTAGGAAAATTTTATTGAGAGAGAAAGCTTCTGCCTTAAGAGAGACAGAAGGGGGAACCTGGAAAGTGGGTAACCCCCTACCTCACTTTTTAGAGGGCTTTTATGGAGCAAAGCCAAGAGGTAAGGCGGGTCTGAAATAGGCGGCTACCAATAAGATTCAAAAAAGGTAGATGGGTTGCAATTGACCAATGAGTACAGTGGGGGCTTCCAATAAGATTTGAAAGAAATGGGCAA
>PVIC010038097.1:0-17598 GCA_004025085.1 Thryonomys swinderianus | reverse complement strand
CAAGCCTTGAACTCAGCAATCCTCCTGCCTCTGCCTCCCGAGTGCTGGGATTACAGGCATGAGCCACCAAACCTGGCCACATAGATTTTTGTTTCTGATGTTATGTTTTAAATTTTGTAAGCAAGCGAACAACTGATAAAAATGTTGATGAACATTTGACATTTTATTGACATCTGATTTCCTTGCTAAGTGCATGTTGTACAGTATAATAGGGATCACCTCATAAAACAGGAAGAGGTGACTAGAAAGGCCTGCCACATAGGAAGGGAAAGCTAAGTACACTCTCAGTGCGAGATGTGAACATGGAACATGCAGTTGTCATGTATGAAGACTGCCTTGTGTATAACAACTGAGGCAAAGGTTATTATTATTATTTTGTGATAGGGTCTCGCTTTGTAGTTCAGGCTGGTCCTGAGCTCACTATGTAGCCCAGGCAAGCCTGGAACTCAGCAATCCTCCTTTTTCTGCTTCCTGAATGCTGGGATTACAGGCATGAGACACCACACCCAGCACTGCAAAAATTATTTTTGTTGTAGAGTTCTATTGATATTTTCACTGTAGTTCACATAGGTATTTCTGATGTTATGATTTAGGTCTTGTTAGCAAGTAAACAGCTGGTGTGAAAATGTTAGTATCTATTATAAGCACTCATTATATATTTGATATTTGATTGCTATCTTCTTTTTCTGCTAAGTGCATGCTGTACACTATAGTAGGAAACTCCTCACAAAACAGGAACAGAGATGACAAGAATGGCTGCTACATAGGAAGGGAAAGCTGAGCATGTGTGCTGTCAGTGTAAACAAGGTGTGTGCATGGAATGTGCAGTTGGCATGGGTGAAGACTGTCTTGGGTGTGACAACCGAAGATTGTATTTTTAGTAAGTGCTACTGGTATTTTCATTGTAGTTCATGTAAGCATTTCTTATGTTACCTTTTAGATTTTGTAAGCAAGTACACAGCTGATGTGAAAAATGTTTATTCTAAATGTGTAATACACACTAATTTAATACTTTTATTGCTATTTTATGTTCTCGTTAACTACACGTATAATAAAAATCTGCTGACAAAACAGCAAGACCACTGGAATGTAAAGTATGTCCTACAAAAGGGTCAGGAAAGAAAGCATGTGCTGTCAGTGTTAAGTGATATGTATGTATGAAACAAACTATTGTCATGTGTGAAGCCTGCCTTAGGTGTGGTAATTGAAATAAAGATTATTTTTGGTAGAGTGCTATTGATATTTTCATTGTAGTTCATATAGGAATTTATTTTTGTTGTTCCTTTCTAAACTTTGTACACCAGAAAACAGTCAATGTTGCTAATTTTGATGGTTTTTAAAATAAATATTAAAAATGCAAATGATTTTTCTGTTAAGCACTCATTGTTTGATATATAACTCATAAAATTAACCCATCAATAAAAATATTCTTAGGAACATGAGTTTGGCACACCCATGTCTCTGTGGCTTTATGACAAAACAAAATCACACTTATGTAAATACCATATCTTTTCTCTGGTATGACAACCTGTAGATGTAAATGAGTTTTAGAATGTATGATGGATTTTGTAAAATAGAAATATTCAAAGGGAATGTGACGGGGGAAAGTAATGAGGGGAAAGAATATGATTTGGAAAGAAAAAAATAGTATGTATATAAGGGGTGGGAGGTTGTGGGTGGATAGGGATATGGGTAAAAAGGAGGATTAACTTGTCATATACTGGTACAAATTCCCCAATGTTGAGTGTGATTGTTGTGAACTGTATATAAAATGTGCCAATAAAGAATTCAATTTAAAAAACGATGTGTTATTGCACTGAATAACCCCACCTACTGGGTTACTCAGAGCCTTCATATCAGCCCTGGAGAACTGGTTATTTTCTTTTTGATTTCCTAAACTTCTTATTCAGAAATTCTTCAATCCTTATAACCAGCTATGTTCTCCCTCCCTCCCTCCCTCTCTCTCTGCATCACTATACATCTACTCCCCTGCACTGGGGCTGGAACCCATGGCCTGGTGTATTCTAAGCAAGTCTCAGTGCTCAGCACTGAGCTACACCTGGGGCCTACACGATCTTTCTTTAGAAAACCTTTCCTTTTTTTCATATCCTTAATAAGAAACAAAATTAGTATATACAATAGCAAAACTAATATATACTTATGCTATGTACAATGCATTGCGTTACTGGTGAGTTTTTAAAAAGCTTTAGTAACATCACCTTTCTTACGTTAATATACATTTTGAGATGATGAAAATATAGTTAAGTATATTCAAGTGATTTAATCTGAAATTTGTTTCTAAAGCGCTCCGAAGGATTTTGACTCACAAGAACACACTCTGGCAAAACTGTCTTAAATATGAAAGTAGCTGGCAGTACAGTCTCCTCCCCCTTTTAAAAGTTCTTTTCATTTTCATGACAGTACAATGAAAATGTACTTCAAGGAAAAAAGCACTCAAACCACCAACTCTTTTTTTTTTTTTTTGCTTTTGAGACAGGGTCTCGCTTTGTCGTTCAGGCTGGCCCTGAGCTCTCTATGGTGCCCAGGCAAGCCGCCGCGAACTCAGCAATCCTCCTGTCTCTGCCTCCCGAGTGCTGGGATGACAGGCGTGAGCCACCACGTCCGGCATTGTCAAACCACCAACTCTTGACATCCTGGGGCTTATCCTTTCCACAGTTTTTGTTCTGTTGCGCAGACAGGGTCCAGCTATGTAGTCCAGGCTGGACCTGAACTATGTACCTTGGGGTTCCCTCATACTCATAATGATCCTTCTGCCTCAACTTCCCGAGGTCTGGGATTATAGGCATGTGGTACCATGCCTGGCTCTTTATGAAGTTTTTAATGCATATATATAAAGTTGTATTTACAAATGGCAGACTGCTCGATTTCTCTGGCAAGTTGTCCTTTCCCTCTTCATCCTCTTCCCACCATCTACCTAGGTTTCGATAGCTGATTCTTTCTCTAGTTTTTCCTCTTCATAACACACTAGTAGAAATCCTCTACAAGTAAGGCTTTTAAAGCAGATCCTTTCCCAACCTTGACCTTGACAGTGTCATCACACACAACTCTGACCCAAAGGCAGGGCCCAGTGACACGCGTGGCTAGTCTGCCTCTACGCTCCACACCTTCCCCTTAGTCGCTGAGGCCTCCCTGGAGGGCCACGGCCTCACCAAGCTTCCCAGATGGCCCTAGTGCCTCTCCCTGCCTGGAACTGCAATGTCAGGCAGCACTGGACACACAAGTGACTGCAGACTGTAACTGTACTGCAGACTGTGCCTTTTTTTTTTTTTCTTTTGAGACAGGGTCTCACTTTGTAGTTCAGGCGGGCCCTGAGCTCACTATGTAGCCCAGGCAAGCCTTGGACTCAGCAATCCTCCTGTCTCTGCCACCTGAGTGCCGGGATTACAGGCGTGAGTCTCCATGCTCAGTAGTGTATGTGGTTACGGGGGATCGAACTCAGGACCTTGCACTTGCGAGGCAGGTGCCGGACCACTGAGCTAAATCTCCAGCCCTTTATTTCTGTGCTCTGCAGTGCTTAGCACAGTGTAGTCCACACAGTGGACACCAACCTTTGCTGAGAAAGGAGTATGTCAAGCCAGTTAGCTCAATAACACAACAGACACAGTCCTGGTATGTACATTCCTCTTTATTTAATACAACAAACACGTAACACATACAAAAAGAAAAAACACTCAGGTAAAAGGCCCTGTCACAAAGGATAGACAGGAAACATCTACACTGAATCAAATAAGGCTCTTGCTTCAAAACAGGAGTTTGCTAGCTACACCTGGAATATGAGCAAGTCTGTTGCAGAAGAAACAAAATAAAAATGAACAAAAATCCCTGCACTGAAGGAGCATATCCATGGTGTTAATATATTAAATTCACAGATCCGTATTTAGGAATGTTTTTGCTTTTACATAAACCCAAAATTCACCAGGGCTTTAGGAAATTGTGAATTTTTGGTTAATTTGTTTTTTTTTTTTTTTTTTTAACTTGCCCTTCTTTTTCTCTAGAAAGAGTGCCAAGAGCCCTCTAAAAACTAGAGAAGCCATTAAGGGCATGCAGAGCTGAGAAGGCCAAAGCCACGCGGCAGCGGGAAGAGGTGACCTCCCAGTCCTCTCGTCAGCCCCTGGAACGACAGCATGGAGACGCCTCGGCTCAGTGCGGGGTCAATAGCAGCAGTCTGTCCATATTCCTGCTCCAAGCTGAGCCCAAAGTTCAACAAGCACCGGTTCATCTCAAAAGAGCCTTATACAAACACACACACACACACACACACGTTCCCACACCCACGCACATGTCATCGCCACCCCCTTTTATTTAAATTTATTATTATTTTTTACTAAAATAATACAAAAAAGGGAGACAGGTATATTTACAAAAATCCATGGCTGGTACAGTACATAATTTTTAAGACACACTAAATGCTACAATCTTTCAGGTCCTGAGATTATTACAATTATCAACTCAAAAGCTTGTATTCAGGTCCAGTTTTTAAAGGAGGAAAAAAAAAAATCCCAAAATATTAAGTCACACACTTATCTGAAATACAGCACATCCCTTCAAGTTAGCAAAGCGGTATGAACAGATGCAACAAGGAATTCATGCCTTTCTCCTAGAGGACCGTCCGCTCCTCAGGCTCCTTCCTTCGGAGCTGTTTCTGCAGCATGGCGCCTGGGAGTGAGTGCGGAGCAGAGGAGGAGGGGCCATCTAACTGCACGGAGCTCAACAGACGGAACGTTTACTGTATGAACAAGGGCTGTCTTTTCTCCGTTACCAAACAAAAACTCTTTCCCTTATCAAAATTCCTACTGTATGAGTTGGAAATATGTGCTTACCCAGGCTAGAAATCAGAGTCATGATTACCAATTAGTTACAGCAAATAGATCTGTGATTCTATAGTAATCTTTACAACCACAAGTAAATCTTCTTGTTCATAAAGGGGAAAAGCACTCATTGCTTAGGGATCTTAGGGGACGTTAATGTATCATTTGGGACATGATCTTCTTTACCAGCCAGAGACTAATTCTCTTGTTCTTTTAAGTCTGACAGTGTTTAGCAAGTGAAACACCCAGGAAGCCTCAGACTCAAGGACTCTCTTCAAAGAACAATGTGATGCTTCTGACATTTTCTAAAATAAGAAATTTTCACTGTCAGTAAACAAAGGGGCAGTACACAGCTTGGCTCTTCCCTCTGGATGCTAACTGTGAGCCAGGAAACCTTAGGCCAGGCACCCGGCTCTACGGGTGGAAGGCCGTCTGACTGTCTACAGGCTCCAGGAAGGGTATCGAATTCATCATGCTGGCTCAGCCAAGACTTCAGCAAAAAGGTGATCAAAGTTGGCCAACTTCTCAGCCAACTGTGTAACATCGTTACACCTCTGTCAAGGGAGAAAGTCTTATTTTCTTCGTAATTCTACTAGCCGAAACTGGAGAAATCCTTGGTAATTTGGGGGCACGGGAAAAACCAGTTTTCTGTCAGAGGCTACATTATCCCTAAAAATACCAGAGATAAGCAAAAAAGGTTGTGCTTAAGGATAGAAGATACAAGATAGCTAAGATTTGCTAGGTTAAGGGTAGGCTGCCAAACAGAAAAACAAGTCATCTGGCTGGTCTTGGCTGCTGCTGACTCCTAAAATGTGCTTTGAAGATAGCAGCAATCGTTAACTTCAAAAACAGAAGTATTTTCAAGGTACTTTGGGGAATAGTTATGTGTTCTCATTAGCTTCTTCATTAGTAATCTATTATCAAATATCTAAAAACCAGACAAGATAAAATAGCATTATATTACTAATGGCAAAATGGAAACATAATGTATAGTGTTTTCTAAGGAATATAAAATGGTGCTAAGGATTTCAAAATAGATATGTGCTACAGGAAATATGAAAACAAGCAAGGGAGACTATGAGGAAGGGCCCCTAACAAAGATCTCTATCTCTTGTGAACAATCTCGAAATACAGAAGGAAGCCACAAATGCCATGTTACTACCACATTGTGATGAAAAATAATGTGTTTTTTTCTTTTCTTTTCTTTGAGACAGGGTCTCGCTTTGTAGTTCAGGCTGGCCCTGAGCTCACTATGGAGCCTTGGCAAGCCTCAAACTCAGCAATCCTCCTGCCTCTGCCTCCCAAGTGCTGGGATTACAGGCATGAGCCACCACACCTGGAGAAAAATAATGTTTTTTAGTGGCACTGTGAATGGGATCAGGGTTAGGCAAGTGTTCTACTGCAAGCTACACTGCTAACCCACAAAATCTATTTATTTTTTTCTCATACAAAGGAGAAGAGAATTTCAGTCACTAGTGATCACCACAGATGACTCTAAGTTCTGGACACAGACTCTCGATCACACTACTGAGATTTCATTATATGTCCTTGACTTGTTTGGGTTAACTGTTTAAACTTTTAAACTCTAACTATGAAATGGTAATGTATAAGAAAGGCTGAAAAGCAGAAACACTATATAATAGGAGAAATTAAATAAAGATGACAGAAAACTACTTTCTAGCAAATGGTGCTCTGGGACTGTATGAGAAAAATGTAATTTCATAGCAAATTGTTCAAAGGCATCTATCTCATGGAACTCCTCAGGCAGCACCGCCGACGCCTAACAGGGCAGGGCCGTGAGCATCTCCAGCCCTGGAGGCTCAGCCTCAGAGTCCGATGCGGACAAGGCCAGATGGGCGAAGAGGCTGTGAGAGACAGCATGTCTGCTCCTCCCAGGCACTGGCAATGCGCAGGCCACCTTGCTGTGGGGCAGCTGGTTGGTGACAAGGTTAACTGAAGAGTTAGCTCACATCACGGGGAAAAAGAACAAAGACCGAGGGAAACGAAGGCTGGATTCCACATTCATCAGCTCTGTAAACCGGAACACTGGGTCACAGAACGTCAAACTTCTCAAACTGAACACTGGGACACCTTCACTGTGACATATGATGAAACTATAGTTCTGCACTTGTCAAAGGGCAGATACAGTTAGGTTTTTGAAGACGAAGTTCACATTTTAGGAGAGATGAACACATATAAAATATGTCTATTTTATTCTGTTAATTTTCTCTAGGGGAACAAACACATATTCAACAAAATGCTTATGTCTTATTTCTTTGGGCAGAAGTTCTAACATTTGTTATTTGAGAAATGGAAGAGGAGGGAAATGTGGAAAACAGTGTATTTATCTGCATAGCTGGTATTTAGAGGCTACTAACTAAGGCCTTATTTGGAAAAAAGGAACAAAAGCTCAAAATAATTTTTAAAACTTGCACCGTTCTGGGATGAACCCAGATGCTCGTCCGTGTAGGCCGGTGGTTTCTTTTGTCTAGCTCGCTCGCTCGAGCTGGGTAACTGTTCCCCAGGCCCTTGGTGTCTCTTCCCTGACCCTCAATATGTACTATACTTTACACTCGCTCTCTCTCTATCAGTAATTAGCTCTAGCTAAAGTTACAGCATCCATTTCTTCTCGTCTTAAATGACAAAAGGGAAATAAAAAAGAAAAAAACAAAACAGAAAAAAAAGCCCCGAGAAAAGGGCAATTTTGTGTATCACTACTCAGTACACGGGATGGAAGGTGCGTGAACGAGCCCCACCCCTCAGGCGCTGGGGAGACCAGGCCTCCTCTCACTCTGACCGTCTCTGCAGGCCACAAAGCCAATCTTGCCTCCTCCCTCCCTTTTCCTGCAGCCTGAGCAGCGGAGGCACGAGTCTCAGGGCCGGAGAAGTGGGAAGCGCCAGGCAGTGTCGGCATTTGCCCTGGGAACGCAGCTGGGGAGCCCACAGCGAGAGGACAGCGTGCCGCCTGCCTCTCACCACGGGGCCAGGAGAGGCCCATGCCTTCTTACAACGTGAAAAGGTAAGCTGCCCACCAGCAACAATATCAAGGGAATTAGACTAAGAAGGCAGAAAAGTGAGGCAGATAAAACTTGCAGGATCATTTATCAATTCCAACAAGCAATTATCCAAATTTTATCTAACTTTAGCTCCACAATCTTGGCAAGTATCACACAAACAATGCCATAAAAAGCTAAAAAATCCACTTATAATTAAGGAACTTAATGTCTCTCCATTCCCACCCCACTTGTTAATCTGAAACTAACCATTTTATCCCACCACAAATATAGTATGTTTTAAATAATATGAATCTAAATTAGAATTCCAGTGACTTTTTTAAAAGATAAAAACCATAGGTTGCTCTTTAAACCATAAGGAAAACATTTTTCAGCCTCTGGAGAAAGATGATAATACTAATTTTAATAACATAGGACATTTCAGAAAAACTCAAAATATTTTTGAAATAGTTATGTCTCTGATATCCCTGGGAGGTAGATGAACATTATTATACCCAACTGTCTTATGGGTAATCTGAGGCACGAAGGTTAAATGATATTCCCCCTAGATGTCATAATTTAGGAATTATTCCAGCTGTCTGACAATAGTTTTGCTACCAGGGGCCTCTGTTTTCTACTTTTAGCCACCAGTCTCCAGCTCAAAATCAAAATTTTATTTAAAAGGGGATACTTTTATCTTAAATAAATTTGTACTGCTTGGTTCAATTAGTCTCCCTTCACATGTCACAGCTATTTGTTTTCAACAAGAAATGTGTGAAAATTAGATACTGAAAATTACATCATTTTGCTTAAGGGAGAAATCTAAACAACCATAGCAACAGATGTAACTATCTGGCAAATAAAAATAAGTACAACTGAAGATCCCCCAATAATGGTACAGATTATATGAATGTTTTCCTCAGTATCTTAAGTCTTTCTACTTCATTTTATTTATTGATATATTTATTTATTTTGTGGTACCAGGGGTCAAACTCAGGACCTTGCCCTGGTGAGGCGGGTATCACATTTCATTCATGTTTTACCAGATATGCAGTTACATGACTTCTTCAAATCATTTTCCAGAAGAAACTACGGTACTTTTTACTTTCTTTTTTAAAGACAAGGCCTCTGTATATATTTCAGGCTGGTCTTGAATTCATGCTGATCTTCCTGCTTCACCCTTCGGGCGCTAGGACCACCAGTGAGAATCACCATGGCCGGCTGATATGTTTTCATGTGGACATGGTTGCTAACTTCCTCCAAGAGGTATTCCACTACCAGGCCATTTTTTGTAATTCTATCTTCCATGTGTTTAATATGCCCCGACAAAGTACACCTCGTCCTGTCAACCTGACCTGCAACCTGCTCTTGTTATTCCAATGCTTTGTCTTGGGTTACTTCTGCCAGGTTTGAAGGGTACAGAGCAGTGGGTTACATCCAGGAATAATCAATGAATCCACTAAATGTATTTTACTTGTTGTAACTCACACACATATTATTTTTGTTAACTTCTACAAATAGATATTATTCAGAGGAGAAAGAAAGCATCTTATGATAAGATAATCTCCCACTCTTCTAGTTTTGATCAACTAAAAGCAATGGAATAAACAAGGAATAAGTTTCCCAAACACTGAAAGGGCATTCTCCGAAAGGATGCGATGGCACAGCAGCTACCAGTCTTATACACATGTATGCAGGTACCTTACACATACTCATAAACACACGAATGAAAGAAAGAGGATACAGCAATGATATATGCTGGCAAGTCTGAGATTCTGCCTCTTGAAACCCCTGACTTACCAAATGTACTTAGGGCATCTGAGAAAAGTTTCAAAAGAGGGGGAAAAGAAAGAAATAAAAGGCACTTAACAAAGACAAAGGCCTGAATTGAGCATGTTTTAGAGTAATAGAAGCATTTACCAGAACTAAGAAATTATTTACAAAGAGTTAAACTTTTCCCTTAAAACTTTATAAAATAAAATTGCATAACAGGTTCGTGATCAGTCATTTATCTACTACTGCAGTTCTGCTTCATTTTTACAAAATCAAAAGCCCCCCTCAAACAAAAATTATACATGCAGAATAGAAAGTCAAAGTGCCCTTCTGAGAACATAGGTCAGCAGAAATTACAGTGCTGACACACAAGGAAAGTTCTCAAGTTTGGCCTGATTATAGAATGTTTCATTCTTCTATTTCCAACTTGAAAAACAAAACAAAAACCAAAGAACAAAGCAAACAAATTCAAAACGTAAATGATAACAATACAGGGACCAGTGTGCTTTTATGGTACACTCCTCAAATAAAAGTACTCTAACTCTTTACATGGGTCAAATTATATGACGAAAACCCCTAGATATAAAGAACTGTAAATTAAAGTCAACCAATACGGGCAAAGTTCATTTTCAAACGTAGCAGCAAATATGATAGATAACTGGAGTTCTAGAGATGATCCCAAAGACACAGAGTTCTCATAATCAATGGCAGTTTAGATAACAGTAGAACTTTCATTTCAGAAAATGTCTTGAAGCCAAGTCAAGGTAAAAAAGGGTAGGGAAGAGGGCAACTAGAGGAGAAAGACTAGAGCTGCCGGCCCTTTCCATTCCTGGGTAGTAAACAATTTAGATCTGCTTTGGGAAAAAAGAATATCCTGGGTTAAGAATCAGTTCCAGTAAGTTGTTTTCAAACAGGTGTCAAACCCACAGTATTCAAACATGTACCTTCCCCTTACCTTGGTGACCCCATATACCCTATTCAGCGTCTATGACACAAAACCAAGGAATTTGGGCTAACATCATCCATCAAAGGGGTGCTGGGAATGAAAGAATGTACTGATGCAATCCTCTTGATTTCCTCAAAGTACTGTACCAGGGTTTTGTGACTACAGATTGATCTCATTTTTTCCCCCAAAACCTTTTCTTCAGGATGTCTTAAAATCATGATTTCCTACCCTCTGATCTCAGAAGCATATGAGAAAGAACTGAAATTCACTTACAATGGAAATTATTGCTTGTATTTAATTTGGAGGCTCTGAATGAGCTTGACACTTTGCTCCCAAACAGTCTCCAACTGAGGTCCAGCACGGCTCTCTTTGAGGACAGCTATGCTGACCATTATTGCTTGTGAATACTGAGGATTAACTTGTACGTACAGTAACAGCTTATATATCAGTGAAGGCAGTTTCAAAATAAGACAGTTGGAAACAAATAACTTAATCTTCCTGAATCAAGAATCCCTCTGGATGGGATGTAATTAAGTGTGCTGATTACTTTTGCATTTGGATGTTGCTAATGCTCTTTAGAAATACACATTGCTCTATAGATATCCTTTCCAATTATAATTTGCAAAAATAACATAATTTAAGTGCAAAAATACAGTATGAGTCAAGTCTCTGCGTTAAAAAATAACCAATTTATGTTTGTTTTTTTAGTAATAAAACTGTAAAGACAGATGACCATAAAGTATGGACACCATTTTTAATGTTATGATCTAGAAAAGAAATAAGTTTGTATTTACATGTAGAAACTCTGACTATACTTTATCTATGGAGAAAGACAAGGATTTTGACCCATTTCCCGTTATACAACACAAACGGAGGGTCCTGACTGAGACAGACGTAAAGTGATCTGGGCTGAGGTGGGGATCTGACTGTAGGCCTGGAGAAGAAAGAACCCCCACGTCCTATTACCAGAGCCTAGGGCCTTCAAGTACTGTGATTGATTAGTAGAAAATGATGGGGGGACATAATTAATAAATGTTTTTTTCTAGTAATGACAAAATAGTCAATCAAGGATCTTCATTTAGCATGATTCAGAACTGATGGGTTGAAGAAATTACACTATTATGTTTTTACTTATACTAGCAATTAAATTATAGGACTATACAAGTGTGCATACACATATACACAAATACACAGAAAAACATGTGTACACCCATCAGCAGGAAGAACATTAATGTACAGTCTGACCTTGCTCTTGGCAGAAATAGTGAAACACAGGCTACCTTCCCAAAGGGAAACACCCACCACCAGCCCAGTTAGGGCTAGCAAAGGCAAACCAAGAAGTCTGCTACCCTGGAACAGATCAAGAGTTAAGGGTGCTTCTCTAATTAGAAAACAAAATGAATCTTAATAAAATGTACTGAGTTCAAGTCAAGCCAAACCTCTGCAACATTCTAGTATCCATCAATGTTTCCCTTGCAGTAATCATTTTCCCTTACAGTAATGAGAAAATTAAACTTAAAATTTCAGTTACTTGTCTTTTTTTGCTACGAAGCCAATGTGTCAAAATAGAGGGATACAGATCTGAGTGGATCTGTGGTTATTTATAGTCCTGCAGGCAATTTGGGACTTCCGTTTATAAAAGAAAAAAAAAAAAGGGATTGGTTAATAATTTTACTTTAATAAACTTAACAGTATCGGGTAATATGTGATTAAAATATGAAAGAAATCTTGCTGCTACTAGTCTAATGCTGTAATTCTGTTGTTATGTAAATGGAAAAAAGGTACATATGTAAGAGCTTGCACAATTGTTGGGTAGTGTGAAAATATTCTCAAGTTTAAGACTCAAGTGATACTAGAATGATGCTGAGGCAAAACAACATGAAATATAACCAAAGAGAAATATAAATGTTTCCCCTAGTTCCCTTTGTTAGCTGTTATTTGCATAAGGAAGCTCTAGTAACTAAGGACCTTATTATCTGCAGGCTTACTGACATTATCAGTACTCTGAGCAAATATTGGTAAAGCTTAGATCCCAAATGCTCCAAACAATTTCATAAGATTAATTACATTGTGATTATAAAAGACAACTTTTGTATATATAATGATCCTAGTGTAATTCTTCCCCTTAAAAATACCACCAAAACCCAGAAATTTTTAATATATATATATATATATAATATGTTATTTGGATGTCCAGTGAAAAAATATATGTAGTATACACTTCTACCTGTTTCTATTAATAATTAACAGTCACCTGAAGTATCAGTAGCGAAAAGAACAGAAAGCAAAGTTGTAAAATGAGGTGAACTGGAGGGAGTTCACAGTTCTTGTTGGGAGGCCTGCCAGGACAAAGAGCAGGAGAACAGCAGCCCAAGAACAAAGATTCCTCTTTCTCAAGTGAAAAATGTGAACACATTTTTCTACATCAAGAGTAGAAATAAAAATTAACCAGTCGATACCAGATGCATAAATCACCTGAAGAAAAGTTAAAATACCTGCTTCTAAATGGAAGATGAAAATCTGACCCTTTTACAAAAAGGGGATATTATGTTTTTGTCTGTTAAGAGTAACAGGCTCAATTTCTTGACTTCTAAAAATCTAGATGATTTAGTAATGTGTATCACTGTGCTTGAATACATTTCCTGATGGATCTTTAGTCCACTGATTTACACGGGAGTTGCTACATACTGGGAAAGATTCAAGTTTGCTCAGGATGTGTGAGGCTATTTCTTCGGCTATTATCTGTTATAGGCCTAAGGTTATTCACTCCATTTGTGGCAAATCTGCTACACTGTTCACTTAGACATCATCATTACTCCTGAAGAACTGGCCTAATTCAAGAGCTACTGCTTATATTATGCAGTTATATCTATAAATGTTCAGATCCAACCCCCAGGATGGATGGCGTTTACCCAAATCCTTTCAACTTCCTCTTCCTCCCCCGGGGGAAAAATCAAATTTGTACTTCTGTGGGTTTGACAGCTGAGTTTCTTTTGAATAGGTTAACATGGTAACTCTGTCTTTCTTTAGCAAGGACCAAAGGTCACTAACTTTGCACGAAAGCATTTCTTCCCGTGCACCTGGCATCGCTCAAGTAACGTTTTCTTTCCTTTTCCTCCTCACCACAGTGCTTGGGACGAGAATGTAAACATCGACAGAAACAGCAGCCCTGTGACCACGTAAGGACTCTCCCATCAGGCAGATCCCATCAGCCAGCTAAACATTCGTTTCTCTGCTCGCTGAGAAGTCACTGAGATTTCCGCGGTAACTTAGTGTCCCCTTTACTTTGGCCTCCATCTGAGAGAAAGAGATGTTAAATTGGTATGGTTTGACGTGTTAGGAAAACAGATTAAGAAACACAAACACAGCAAAAACACCCCCAAAACAAAAACAATTAACTTTTACTTCTGTGCAAGACAGCTCCAAAAAGATACCCTTTACTGTTTCACATGCTGTAATGTTACAGAGGCTGATCAGACAAAAGGACTTAAAACCCAACAACAATGATCCTATTATATCAAGTGACTGTGGTTCAGTTGGCTTTCAGGCCTAATGCAGCTAAGTGTGTCCACTGTGGAGAGGGTACCAAGGATCCAGAGTCACAACTTCCACCTCCAAGGGACTCATCACACCTTTTGATTTCTTTGGGAGACAAGGTCAGTTTCATTTTCTCCTAAATGGGGTTAATTATTTTTTAATTAAAATGACTGTAGCACCCCGGATGTCAGAACATCCAGGTCCATCTCCATTTTGGCTGCAACCTAGTGTGGCAATAGGAAGTCGGCCACTAGGAATAAGGGTTTCCATTTCTACATTCTGCTGCTTTACTGTTTATGGGGGCAGTGTTGCTCATTTAAACCTCAGTTAAATCACCTGGAAACACTGGGAAAGAAGGGGAAACGGAAATACTCGGCCAGACAAGAGTAGGACCCAAGGATCTAGTGAGCCAAGAGAGTATAGGAAAACATCTGAAGGGTGAAGGTTCAAAGATGATGCAGTGCCCGAGAGGGGAAGGCTCTATTTCAGAGGAAAAGGCCCTTGACAGTAGAGATGAACAGGCAAAAGGAACAAACTAATGCACTGTAGTACAGTAAGAAGCTTAAGGCTGGAAAAGGCCACATAAATCACATGGCCAGGCCCACTCAGGTGATATCTCTATTTCTGTAGAAAAACAAAACCAAAAGCATAACAACAAAACCTAAAAAAACTTAATAAAAGCTCTAGCAGTGAAGTAAGAGTATGTCAGAAGTTGTATAAATAGGACACTCTTAAAATATCTTAGTAAAAGGAATTTAAAGGGTAACTTTGGTGACAACATCTAAGGCCTTTTAATTTGTAATATGTATCTGCATTTGTAGAGAAAAATCATTTGATATGTGGTAATAATTAGATTCATAAAATGGTTAAGATCTTTTTTTTGTTTTATATACAGGGTCTCTCTGTGTAGTTCAGGCCAGCCTTGAATCTGTTATGTACCCCACACTGACCTCTACCTTAGAATCCTCCTGCTTCATTCTCCCAACTGCTGAGATTACAGTTGTGGCTAAGACACTTTTTATATGATTTTACTACAGAAAGTGTTGGAATAGCAAACTAAAACATTTATATTAACTGGACTATAAAATTTTCTAGGCTAGAGTTTGGTAAACTATGGCCCAAAGGCCAATATACCACCTATTTATGTAAATAAAATTTTACTGGAACTCAAAGTTGATTTGAAAATACCTACTGACCTCTGTTTTAAGCATGATTGAAAATTAACATTCACTGCACTCTTACTATATAGTCAACTGGAAGCTTTTGGTCAGTTTTTTTTTTTTTTTGAGACAGGGTCTCGCTTTGTAGTTCAGACTGGCTCTGAGCTCACTATGTAGCCTAGGCAAGCCTCGAACTCAGCAATCCTCCTGTCTCTGCCTCCCGAGTGCTGGGATGACAGGCGTGAGTCACCACGCCCGGCACTGTGGTATGCGGTATTGATTGTTGGTGGGCATGAGTCTCCACGCCCAGCATTGTATGTGGTTACCGCCCAGCATTGTATGTGGTTACTGGGGATCGAACTCAGGACCTTGCTTGCGAGGCAGGCACCGGAACCACTGAGCTAACCCTCTGGCCCCTGGTCAGTTATTTTTTATTAGATTCCCATAAAAAGTCTATTAGAAACATCTTTTTTTTTTTTTTTTTGGCTTTTTGGAGACAGGGTCTCACTTTGTAGTTCAGGCTGGCCCTGAGCTCACTATGGTGCCCAGGCAAGCCGCTGCAAACTCAGCAATCCTCCTGCCTCTGCCTCCCGAGTGCTGGGATGACAAGGGTGAGTCACCACGTCCGGCATTGTGGTATGCGGTGTTGATTGTTGGTGGGCGTGAGTCTCCACGCCCAGCATTATATGTGGTTCCCAGGGACCGAACTCAAGTCCTTGCGCTTGTGAGGTAGGCGCCGGAACCATTGAGCTAATCCTCCGGCCCTAGAAACATCTTATTTTTAATGGCAAGAAAAATGATGACCGTTTGCTCAACTTGGTAATCCTGGAATTAAAAAACCCAAGCCTGATTTTCAAGTTTAACATCTTATACTATAAAGTGGTGTTTCTGTTTTTGTTTTTTTTAATTCAGTTTTTTGAGACAGGGTATCCCTTTTGTAGTTCAGGCTAGCCCTGAACTCACTAGGTAGCCCAGGAAAGCCTCGAACTCAGCAATGCTCCTGTGTCTGGCTCCTGATTGCTGGAATTACAGGTGTGAGCCACCATGCCCAGCACTGTGGGGTGAGGTACTGATTGCTGGGATTACGGGTGTGAGTCACCACACCTAGCATAGTAGTATGTGGTATGGAGATAGAATTTGGAACCTTGTGCTTGCCAGGTAGATACTGGAAACACTGAGCTAAACCCCTGGCCCTATAAAGTATTTTTTAATCAAAATTTTAAACTTTAATTATTTGCAAAAGACTGGAAGTTGTGTTTCTTTCTCATTATGGCACAGTAGTGCAGTCAAAATAATTTACCCAAGAGCCGGAGCTGGGCGTGGTAGCACATGCTTATAATCCTACCACTGGGAGGCTAAGGCAAACAAACAAAAACATCAACAAAACAAAACAGTAAAAGAGATGGAATCCTAGGGGTTTTTTTTGTTTTTTTTTGAGACAGGGTCTCACTTTGTAGTTCGAGCTGGCTCTGAGCTCACTATGGAGCCCAGGCAAGCTTCAGATTCAGCAATCCTCCTGCCTCTGCCTCCCGAGTGCTGGGATTACAGGTGTGAGCCACCAGGCCCGGCACTGTGGTTGTGGTATTGACTGCTGGTGGACGTGAGTCTCCATGCCCAGCACTGTATGTATGTGGTTTCCGGGGATCGAACTCAAAACTCAGGACCTTGCGCTTGCGAGCAGGCGCCGGAACCACTGAGCTAATCCTCCGGCCCTCCTAGGTCTTTTTGAATCACAAGGACCCTACTCAGTTAGTTCTTTGGAGAGAGTCCCTTCACGTCTCTGTCCATGAGCGCATGGTCTCATCAACTGGACTCACATCACCAGCAGTTGTCCACGCTCAGGGAGGACACATTAGTCACAGAACAATTCCCCTTATTTTCTGTTTGCAGCAGGGTCTCGCTATGCGGTTCAGGCTGACCTGACTCCTTGAGGATGTGGAGATTATAGGTAGGTACAACTATGTCCAGCCCTCTTATTAATTTTAATACTAGTTCAGAAGATCAGGATTTTGCCTACTTCATATAGTCCATTTTGCACAATATGGTTTAAACTCATTCTCTCAAGGTAGAGTCTGAGGGAGCTTACCACAGGAATTTTATCGTTCTTAAACTTTATTTATTTAGTTAGTTAATTAGTTAGTTTTTTGAGACAGGGTCTTGCTTTGTAGTTCAGGCTGGCCCTAAGCTCACTATGTAGCCCAGGCGAGCCTTGAACTCACAGCAATCATCCTACCTCTGTCTCCTGAGTACTGGGATTATAGCATGAGCCACCATCCCTGGCACTGTGATATGTGGTACCAGGGACTGAACTCAGGACCTTGTGCTTGGCAGGCAGACGCTAGAACCACTGAGCTAAATCC
>PVIC010038096.1:0-17761 GCA_004025085.1 Thryonomys swinderianus | reverse complement strand
GCCAGGCTGAGTGCAGGGGCCTGTTGACTATATGCACTTAAGTGCTGTGTAACAATCTGCAGTAAACAGTGAAAACATGGATTTAACCTCCAACTAGGTTAAATTTTCCTAAATGCGGAAAATAAATATAAAAATAATTGTTTTCTGTTAGTTCAAAGGCAAGACTATAATTAATGTACAGACCCACAGATAATATCTGCAGGATTTTTACATGTTCAACAGAACAGGAAGAGGAAAAGGTTTTAAAGACAAACTGCCACTCAAGACTAATGATATGTGGTGAGATAATATGAAATGTCAGTTTGGGGGCCAGGGATGAAGTTTAGTTGTGAATGTCCTTTGCATTCGCAAAGCCTCGCTTCCTCCTCTTTTAAGGGGCTTTTTTTTTTTTTTCGAGACAGGGTCTCGCTTTGTAGTTCAGGCTGGCCTTGAACTCACTATATAGCTCAGACAAGCCTTGAACTCAGCAATCCTCCTGCCTCTGCCTCCCGAGTGCTGGGACTACAGTCTTGAGCCACCATGCCTGGTACTGTGGTGTGTGGTACTGACTGCTGGTGGGCGTGAGTCACCACGCCTGGTATTGTATGTGGTTACCGGGGATTGAATCAGGGACCTTGTGCTTGCTAGGCAGGTGCTGGAACCACTGAGCTAAATCTCCATCCCACTGGGAGTGTTTTTAATGAATACAGACATATAAACATATTTAACTTCACTCTATATTTCATACACATTTTTTTCTTCGTCCCTTTTTATCAGTATCTGTCTGGGGTCAAGACACTCGCTGTGGGGAATGGCTACACTCACACACCGCGTCTACATCCTGGGTTTTCTTTTCTTTTTTTTTTTTTTGAGACAGGGTCTCACTTTGTAGTACATCCTGGGTTTTCATACCGCTGCCCTTGGTCGGCACCGGTCCCACATTCTACACTGGAGATGAGGTCCTTGACTATTGAGTATTCAAAAAAAATTTATTTTGTCACCATATTCCATTTATACTTTTTCTAAAAATGTTTTCTTCATTTAAAATCATAACTCATATTCTTTTATATAGAAAATATTTTATGCCCTGTCACCACTTTGCCAAATCTTTATTGTTACTTCTAGAAATCTTTTTCTAATCAATTGAGTTCATTGGTACATGTTAGGAATACATTATGATCACATTCCTCATTGAGAATTTGTACCTGTACACGATACATCTCAGTTCTTATTTTTTCTCATTCCCTTGGCCTTCCTTCAACTCTCTAACCCATCCCATACACATAAGCTCTGTTTCTGTTTTTTCTTTTTTGCCATCAATTTTTTTCCTTATCTTTATTTTGACTCATCAAGGTCAAGGCAGGTGGCTCTAGGAACCTTGGATGTGACATGATTAATGTCATATATTACATTTAAGGTAAGTAATAGTTTCATAGAGAGCTTGAATCACAGGTGCCACTATTACAACCTAGGGAGTAAGACATGTTTACAGATAACCTGGATATCCATTAGACATACTAATCTCTACTATTTTTCTACATTTATTGCAATTTTTTAGTCACTCTCTTATCTACCTATCTCCCCATCCATTCATTTAGCTAAATATACTAGTCTTAATTAATTAAAATAAGTCTATTTAGGGTTGAAAGAATAGGAAAGGAGAAATGAATACCTCAGTACCAGGAAGTAAATACCTCAAAAACACCAAAGGAGAAAGATACTACCTAAATACTAGGGTGGAGTCCACCTTCCTTTTCCTCTTTGCGAGGCAGTAAAGGCATCTTTCTCTGGGGCCGTTACAGAAGGAGCAGGGGTCACCTGCGTTATTTCAGTGCATCTGGGGTCTGCACATGTATCAGCAGGTCGACAACCAGCTCACTGTTTGAGACGAGGCCTCGTCTTTCTCAGAGAGCCACTGGGGACCCAGAGCGATGAACACAGTAGGGTGCGAGCTGGTGAATCCGATTCCTTACAAAGTAGGGACGTTCTACTGAAGACTGTAGGACAATGTTGGGGTGTGAATCTCTAATTGTTCTGGCAGCATTCAAGTATTATGGCATTTTCACTTAAGAGTAACCTTATCTTGCCTCTAGAATAATAGAAATTAGATATTTCCAGGGTCTAATTTCACTTAAGAAGCTTCTGATCCTATTTACACCTTGGTCTTTCAGTCCTATGAAGTAGCTCAAAATTTGTCTTGTTTGATTGGGCTCAGCCTTCAAAATGCTCTCAGCACTACTGAGGTTCTGGCCCAGGAGGCATTTGTATGGGCATTTGCAAAACAGAGGCCATATTAATCAACTAGAAGAAGATTCCAGACATCACCTCAGACAGTATATGACTATAACAATCTCCACTCATAAGAATGTTATTCGCCTGATGGTTACGCTACTTCAGTGTTATTATTTTCAAAATCCAAATGATTTAGTTATGATGTTTAGGTTATTTTAATCTAAGGTAAAAGTAAACCAAATCGTGTTGTAAAATGACAGTGACAGGGGTCCAGTAAGTAACTTCCACCTAGATGTTTTCAGCCTGACAGCTCTGCTCCCATGAGCACAAATTTAAGGAAGGTATAAGTGTACATGTCGAAGTTATCAAATGGATTAAAATATCTCCACCTAGAAGTTTGCTTAGGGGTTGGGACAGTTTACTCTGGAATTATAGTAACACCCCAAATCGGCAGATGTAATCTGTGGTGACCATTTCTGCTGGACTCTTTAATGAGGCTCCTCCTGGCTTACTCCACACCTCCTGAAGCCTCTGCTTATGTTGGTTTGAAGTAGATCTAGGGGGCTTCACAGGTACCTGGTGCAAAACTTGTCAGGAAGGTGGGCGGGTGCGGCCACCGGAGAAGGTTATTACAGCATGAGGTGCTGCTTCGGGGAAACTAAGGAAGGTCCTTTTTTCCCTCACATTTCAAAAGGAACGATATCTAAGAATGATACCCGTACAGTTTCAGTGAGAGAATTAACAACTATAATCATCTATATCTGAAAATAATAATAGCAGATTTTTCTCTCTGTTTGGATTTCAAGCTATATTATTCAGACCCGGGCACTTGGACTCTCACAGCTGGGTACTAGACTTTAATATCAAAATCTGCTACCAAACCACAGGCGATCGGTGTTTAACAACAGAGAGAATAAATGATGTTATCCTGGCAGGTGTCCCAGAAGCTGCACAAATTCACATCAAATTACAAAAGATGATGAGTAGTCTGATTAAGATTTATTGCCTTTATTCACCTTGATTACTCATTATTTCACAGGCATTTCTTTGGGAATGGGCTAATTAGCATACCACTGGGCTCCAAGCAGAGCAAAATACAGGAAATTACTTGTGGGAGTCGGTTGTGTGGGATACGGTCTTTCTTCAAGAGGTGCTAGCGGCTTGTGAACAGTGCTGCGGGAGCGCGAGGGTCCCGTCACTAGGTTCGACGCGAAATGCAACTACGCGGGAGAAACTTGCTCACACGGGTGTAACACACTCCCCACTCACCTCCTCACAGTACTTCAGGCCCACCGATTTGCCATCGCTGCGGACACAGTCCAACATCCTTGTCTTAATGCCGTTTCCGCACACGGCCTTCTCGCTCAGCTGACATGTGCTCCAGTCTGAGAGGAAGGGAGCCCATTAGAACAGAAGGCCACGCATGAAACAGATTTCAAATGAAACTCCGCCGACCTGAATCCCATACTTAATTCACAACTGCTCTGTAAGCCCCGCAATCAATCACCCCACACGCAGAGCATATGGGGCCCAGCCCTGAACGGATCAGGAGTCAGATGGAGCTGCCGGGCTGCACACAGCAGCGGGGGATCCTCTTCAGGCAGATGTGTCCCCCTGACAGTCTGGATGGTTTGCCGTGTGGCGACACTGGTAAAACGATTTGGGCCAACAGATCAATGCCACTGAAACATTTTCTGTTCCAATAAAAGAATTTAAAATTTTTGTGTGATTTATCTTTTCACAAAATTACCACAATTTTAATGGATGGTACTTTATGCAGCCATATTCTAATAAGAGGACACAGTTTACTTATGATTCACATTTAGAATGCTTTAAAATAAAAACTTATTTATTTCAAAAATATCTCTGAGCATATTATTTCATTCTTTTAATTCTTTTGCAAAGGTTGTTTTTCTCTTTTGTCCAGGCTGACACGGCAGGTCCTGGAGAACTTTGATTTACTTGCTGTCACAAAAACAAATGGAAGAGAAAAATTAAAAGGACTAAAAGATCAACATGACTGTAACTTCTTTGTATTTGTGAAAACTTCTAAAATTTGCTTTTGTGTTGCCCCAGATTATAGGGAACAATGACATATTTTCTTGTATCAAAAATATTAAATACATTTTAGGATAAAAGAAACTTACAATAAATTTGGCTTCCTGAAAAACACACATGCATTTTTCTTTACTTTGTATAACACTGATTTATAATCTTTGGTCAATTTAAGACTGCTGACATTTTTATAACAAATTAGCTATATTTCTACACTACTCATACATTCAGGAATTTATACCCTCAAGGTGTTATAGCAATGCATAACATCTGAAAAAGAATGACATATTTTGATAGAGCTAGAATCTGTGTTAAAAATATTTTTTAATTTGCACTTTTGTAAAGTGTGATTGGTATTTGAAATAGGAATATTTATTTAAAAGAGGTACAGCCTATTTTAGTATATGTGCTGCCGAAGCGAGCACAGGCACAGCCTATTTTATAGGTCAATGTCTGCTGGGATTTTTATTCTGTATACCTTGAAGCTTGCTAAAAATAGAACAGGCAAATGTTTCTATTGTTTAATAAGTAATTATTTCTGGGAGTAAAATTATTTCAAGTCCAACATCCATACGACGGAGATGAGCTATCCTACTAGAATGTCTCAGAGCAGACAGATGTGGGATTTGACCATTTTCTGTGTGGTGAGGTGATTCTCCACATACCTGTCACATTATAATCATAGTGGTAGCAGTTTTTGTTGAGGATACAGGGTTCCTTTTCGATAGCATCAGGGCAGGGTCTTCCTTCATCCGCAGGTTGTCTGAGGAGATCAGCTGACCTTTGCCGGAAACTGCTTGGATTGCAAGGCTTATAAAGAACAATACCAACCCTCAGAAAGGTGAATTCTCAGCCACACAACAGCTGGGACATTGGGCACATTGCTGGAGCAAGAGTTAGAATATGTGGGACACTGGCTAACGAGCAAGTCTGTCTGATTATGCTTTAGTTTTTCCAGGTGTAACGTGAAGGCGTCAGCTGAGACTGAAGCTCCATGTAGCTCTAAGATGCTTAAGCTTCTATGTGTCAACTGCTACCACACGTATCACTTTCGTCTACACCAGCGCATACTGAAAGTCTTGTTTGCTACTGTACAACGCTAATGCCTTTATATGTAAAATTATCTATACAGTCTTTTTCAAGAAAAAAATATATATTTTTCTGAGTCAGGGTCTCGCTTTGTAGTTCAGTATGAAGCTCACTATGAAGCCCAGGCAAGCCTCGAATTCACCAGTTCTCCTGCCTCTGCCTTCCAAGTGCTGGGATTACAGGTTTGAGCAACCACACCCGGCACTAAGAAAAATATTTTTTAAGAGTAATTTTAAATAACTATCTAGGTTTAATGATTTTTATTTTTGTAATGCATACAAATATATTCACACATCAAGATTTAGTACCTGAAAAGATCCGTCTGCCATTCTTTGACTGTTCAGTCTTCTGAAAACATTAGTTTTAATAGCAGAAAGCAGGTAAAGACACACCTTCTTGTACTTTTTCAGGCCTAAACAATTACTTTTTCTTCCTTTGCTTCTTATTCTATTTTGATCACACACCACAATGATCTTTACGACTCTTATAGAAGGTGAATTATGTATTTATTGTTTTGCTCTGTTCTACAGTGTGAGTATATCAAGAGGCTTATATCTTATGCATCTGTGTATTCTAAACTTGCAAATTAGTTAGGAGTCGATAAATATTTAACCATTCTTTGCTCAACAAAAGCCTGAGTAATGAGATAAAATGAGCTAAAGTTTAAAGCCTGAGCAGCAGAGTAGTTCAACTGAGTTCCATTCTGTCTCCAAACTTTTCTATTGGCAAATTGTCAGAAAGACAATATAGATTTCACCGACTCTCTTTTATAGTTAGAGACTCTACTATTTTTGTAAAATGATTACCTTCTGAGTTTTAAAACAGAAATGGTACAGGCATGATTCCATTATAGTAGTTCTTGTTATTGGAATCTCAATGAGTTCAGGAGCAAGCAAGACTCAACATTCCCTATTTTATAAAAATGGAATTTTTTTGCAACACAATCTGCAAAAGTAAGAGTCTAAAAGGAAAAAGAACCTGACAACTATAAATACGGTCCGACACCATAGAATGTAGCCCCGTTTTTTGGCATAACTCCATAGCTAATGCAGTGGAGTTACAAGAGCAACTTCTTTGTGTACTTTTATGGCTTGTGTTTAGATGACTCCCACCGTCTCATGAGATCACAGGTGGGGCTTCTTTAGAGGCAGCTGGATGTGGAGTGTGTGATGCTGGAAGTGATTCATGGTGCAGTGCTGGGCTCAGGGGCTTTAAGATTAAGGATATGACTGGTATCTGCCCTAAGTTGCCTGGATACAATACAAGGGATAGAGCTGTGGCCGTCCCTTGCTGCTTTTCTGCCTTCTGCCCACTATGAACTTTTTCTCCTCTGCAATGCCTGTCTGACGTGATTTCCTGCCTTGGATCCAGTTAATTATGGTCTGAAACCTCTACAAACTGTGAGCTAATTTTCTCTTCTTTTAATTTTGGGTGCTGGATATTTTCTCTCAGCAACGAGAAAAGTAACGAAGCCATGCTCATTTGAAAGAACTGGTTCCGCACCACACTTTAACTTACATTACAGTCAAGTACAAGGCCCATTGTGCCCCAGATATTTTATTTAGTTGCCAGTCAACATCTCGGAGGCCATTTCTCCTTAGAAAAGATGTTATAGACTTTTCCTTAAAAAGCTTCTCTAATGCATTCCAGCATATTAGGCACATTTTCCCCATGATTTTGACGCTCTTTTTGAAATATGCATATGTATGGAGGTGCCAATTATAAATAAATTTCCTAACTAAACAGCCAGTGCCATTTCAAGTAATACCCTTCCCACAGTGCCATGGTACAGCCCCTGCTGCTGCTGCAATCCAGAAGATTGGGAATGTTGGAATTCTCAGCTGCCTTTCGAGGCCCAGAGTCAGTCAGGATGTGGAAGGAGGTTCACTACCACGCAACCCTCTTCTTTCTGTTCAGCTTCTTACCCAGCATCCTTTGCTTTGCCGTGTTTCTGCTTTTATTGCGGCGGCCCCCGCTGTGTGAGATTAAAGTGGACCAGGCAAAAACGCAAGTGATGACAATAAAGTGAAACCATGAAAGCTCTTTTTACTAGAGCTTCCTTCTTTTTCTCCCCCGCTCAAGGGAATCATTATCACCACTACCGTTTTTAACATGCTGTGTTTGTGAGACAAACTGAAGATGTATGTTTTGAGTTAAGGGTGACAGGCTGGCACGAGGCAAAGCTGTCCAGGCTGGGCGGAGACGTTACTGGCCCTGGACGGCCCCGTCAGGGAATGAACTGGCCAGGACAGCACTTCCCTTGGGTAAACTTGGCTCACAGAGTTAAGATGGAAGGTATTTTTCTTACACCTTGAAAACTTCAGTGGTAAAAAATCATCCAGTCTCCATGTTAATAAAATGACTAATCATCTCACCAAAGGACACGGAGTCCATGGGCCCCATTCAGACATGACGCAGTCCTCGGGGCACGGTAACTTGCACTCTCTAGAGCCCAGGGGCATCTCTTCCGGGTCGCAGAGGTAGTCCTCCACAAGCTCCGAGGGGCCGTCTGCTGTGTTCTGCATGCATCTAGGGAAAGCACACACCCCAGGGAATGAATCAGAACAGTCAGAACCGTGACCATAGAATATGTGGTTCTTCTTACATCATCTCAGGGGTGGGGCAGAAAGCTCTGCATCTGATGAATAACTGTTTCCAAAAATGAGTACGTAAAAGGATCTCTGTCTCTCTTGAACATCTATAGTGGTTCTGATATAAAACGATATGCTTCCATCATGATCATAATATATGCATATATGTAACTTGTTTCCAGGTGAGTTTTCCTGGAAGGAAAGGGTCATTCAGGGTCACCTGTGAGGCAGGGACTAATGACAGCGTTCTGAAGAGACTCACAGAGATGGCACAATGTTTGTCTGTCTTATGAAGATAGTGGATTCTGTACAGAAGGTTGATGGGATTCACACATGGTGCAAGACTAGCCTCATTTGTAACAGCTATGTGAAAGATTTGATGAAGCACTTTCAAAAATAAATGGAGACACTGATCAATTCATTTTATCATTTTAGAAGGAATTTCAGCCTCCATCTCTCTTACTAACCTGAAAAGAATGCAAGAAGTGAAAAGAAAATTATAATAACACAAATTATCTAGATATGGTTATTTGGATCTTCCTGCATCTTGATTTTTTACCCATTGGTTTTGTTTTTAACCAAAGGAAATCTCAAACCTAGCATTTAATTTATTCTATTCTGAGGGGTTACAAAGGACTCTACCTAATTTGTAGGAATTCAATTAATGTGGCTTCCCTTTTACCATAGTTACAGTGTCTCTGGGGTCTTTAGTAGTGGGAGAAAAGCTTTATTCCTCATCTATAACTTGGTCAAGATCAATGAATGAAACTGACAAGCATAAAGGAAATATCCTTCCTCTGTGGGATATATTCAAAGACTTGAGCATTATTCCACTGGTCATGTCCTAGGTTGGTAGCCTGAAAAAATATCTATACAAGTACTATCTCTGCAATTCTGCATATTCTCTCTATGAAAAGCAGTCACAAAACATATGAAGATAAATATTTATTGATTTCACTGCTAAAAGATCAAACTATAACTTCTTAAGGAGGATATTAGTTTTCCAGAAAAAAGTCCCTGTAAAAGCATTTTTAAAAAAGTGTTCTTTTGAAAGCAACTTGAAGAGGACATGTGCAGAGGAGCCATTCTTCTCAGAAGTAGGATTTAGTTCTGAGGTGGTGCTCATGGGTGGCACTGACCCAGGCACGAGGGTTAGATTGCAGAATTACCTAGAGACCCCAGTTAAGAACAGATGTTCTGCATCTAGTGAGGTATGCATACAGAATTCATTTTCAGAATTTTTCCTTTTAATTTTGCATTATACAAGTCATGAGTCAGTTTAAGGAAAACCAGAAGAAATAATGAGAATGGATGTTAGAATTTAAAATATATAACCATATAATTTATATACTTGATTACATTACACATTTATATTGGTTGTATTTACTCAGAAATGCTCAGCAGACTTTATTTCTACCAGGCTATTATTTTAAACTTACATTTTCATGGCATAAAATAGGAGCAGGCTAACCTACTACATGGTTTTATTTATTTTTCTTCTTATTGACAATTTTTATCACCCCAAAATACAAAATAAGTATTCAGACCAATTGACTCCAACAGAAGGCATTCTAAATTCATTTGCTTTCTTCAAAGTTTTACCCATAGGAAAGCATCAATTTTGAGGTACACGTTGAGGCACGGAGCCCACGATAGCCGTGGATAAGGGAGTAGTATACTGTGCACGGGAAATTCAATACCAGCAGCAACTACATCTGTCTTTTTATTGTCAATATGTGCTGGTAATTTTTCTGTATTTTACTTTATGATACAATAAAACAAAATAATAACAGTTAATACACTGTGTATCATTATCTTCAAAGTAGTTACTCAGAGTCTACAAAAAAGATTTTTTCTTACAAAGAAGAAACATATTAGCAAAAAACTTTGTTTTTAATGAAGAGAAACTAATAGTATAAATGAAACAAATTAGCATATATATTAAAATATTTTTTAAACAGTGGAATAGGCAATTTGGGGAATAATCTGAACCTCTCTCCACTTCCTATTTATCTTCCACTTTGTTCCTCATTTGCATATCTATGTATATGTATGTGTGTGTGTACACTCACTTGGAGTTTGTCATACAAAGAAAAATCATATTTAAATTTGCGTTTCTGGCCGGGCATGGTGGCTCACGCCTGTAATCCCAGCACTCGGGAGGCAGAGGCAGAGACAGGAGGATTGCTGAGTTTGAGGCTTGCCTGGGCTACATAGTGAGCTCAGGGCCAGCCTGAACTACAAAGTGAGACACCTGTCTCAAAAAAAAAAAAAAAAATTTGTGTTTCTGATTTGACATTATGCTCTCAAATTGCATCTATTTACCTATGAATTACTAAAGTTTATCTTTTTTATGGAAGAGTAATATTCCATGGTGTATATCACATTTTCCTTATGTATTCACCTATTATATACATAAACACTATTTCCAAGATCTATTATAAATTTTTCTATTGTAAACATGGTATGCATGCCTCTCCTCCAAAAGACTTGAAATTATTGGACCACAGGCGATTCATACAAATGTCATTGAGAGAATATGGCTTTCTACCAACGGCAAAACTCTATGACGACCTAGTCCTTGATGTGCCTCACTGGTCTCTAAGGGGAAGACCAAGCTTGGGCATATTCAAACCTGCTCTGTAATAGATTCATCTGTCCTGAAACGTCAGCCACATTTGCATTTCAGCAGAGGAGAAAGTTAGCAAGGTGTCCTACAAACATTATCACACAATTAGAGGGCCCAGTCAATGCTGATCTTCTCCAGTCAATTGGCATCGAAGATATGTACTAAAAAAGAATTGATCTTTAAAGTTACTTTTCAAGTGTGTTTGGAAATCTTGAGAATATCTATTTACAAAGCAAAAGGTGCCTACATGTAAATGGATTTTTCAGTACAAGAGTGTTTTATATCTACTTTCTCCACCAGAGCAGCCACTATGGCTGCTGAGCCCTTGAAATACAGCATTATAAGTGAAGAAGTGCGTGTGAAAGTTTACTTTTAATTCGTTTAAATTAGAATCAAAATAACCACGTATGGCTTCTAGTTACCCAGATGAGAACACGGCCACAGAATAAGCCAGGACGGCAGTCAGCCAGGGGCCGCAAGGCCTGCTCTTCAACAGCAATTAAGTGAAGTCTTGAAGTAAAGAAAAGAAAATTTCTACCTGCTGTTTGAACCAGATTCCTTGACACATCGCAGTGAACCCCGGTTCCCTGAAAACAAAACTAAAGACTGTCGTGCCGGAGCCCAGAGTGGAGTCAGCACTCGGGTCGCTCAGTGGAGACCGGAAGGCGGCCTCCTGGTGCGATCCCCGCGGCCTTACCTCACTTTGCGGGTCTGCACGCCCTCGCCACAGTTCTCCTGCGTATTCACGAAGGTCACCTTGCAAACACTCCATGGCTCCGTGACCCAGATGTACTGGTTACAGTCACTGTGGCACGGGACGACTTCATAGACCTGAAACACACAGGATTCTCCGGGATCGCGGGGAATCCAAAGACAGGGAGGAGGACTCCCGCACCGGCACGGTTCTATTTCACTGTTAAGACACTTCTGTTTCTTTCCCTTATTGATCATTACTCTAAGATGAGAGAAATCCTTCCTGAGGCCTGGTAGCAAAAGCAAGGTCTGTCTGTGATCTTCTGCGACTATGTTACGAGCATAGACCCGACTCACTGACATGGGTTAAAGACAACATTGCTACCTACTGACACTGGCTGCGCTGTCGATCATTTTCTAGACCATTTGTATTGTTCATAACTTCGTGTCTTCAATAGTAACCTCAGAGACTCATTCCTTAGTCATTCAGTAGAGATTCAGCCAATGAATGAATGACTGAATGAAATGATTATGTAAGCACAGGTATTTTATGAATAAATTTAATTCGGCCCATTTTCCAGGTGAACATGTATGACAATAGGATAAAAATCTTTGGCTTTCATGTAGGAAACTAAATGAAAACATGAACAATACGGTACAGAGTCATTTAAAAAGTAATTGTTGTCATTTTGGACTTGGAGGTAGGGCCTGAAATTAACACCATGTTATATACAGCTCTGCCCCAAAGCTTTAAGGCCACATGGGACGAAGTAAATTTTCTGTGCTCCAGGTACCTGAAGGCGGGCAGCCCACGTGTGGGGTGTGACGTTTCGCTTAAAGCACTTTAGAGTAGTGAGTGGGTTATGCTGTTTTCTCAAATGAGAAAAAGTAAAGGGAAAATGATCATAATCCACTCCAACCAAAGTTTTAAAATTCTCTGCATAATCTATGACAGTCCAACCTTATTTTTCTGTTGTACACACACAAATGTGAATGTTTTATGTAACTAATTTCAGAAAACATAGATTTAAAAACTCTTTGGTGTTATTAATTTGTGAATTTTTTATTGTATTAAATTCAAATAAAGTGAATAGAGTGGGCCTATCTCAACAGGAATAAAACTATGCATGGCGGGAAAAGACTACGATTACTCCTGTGAGTGAGCACGTTCGCCTTCGGGTGCTGTATTCCAACGGGTTCAGCCTCGCGGGGCGGGACACTTCCCTGCGACTTCTAGGAGGGAACATCGAAGGGGCTGCTGCTCTTCCCACGGCTTCCCTGGCTTCATTTTGATCTTTCACTTTGGAGCGAAACTCAGTTGCAAGCACCTCGCCGCGCCTGTCCTGGGCCCTGCTGCGCTCGGCCCCTCACCCTTTGAAAACCACGACCGTAGCCAGGGCTGTCGGTGCCTTGTCCAGGGAGACCTGAGGCCCGTTCTCCCGCCCTTTCCCTTCAGCCCTTGATACTGAAAGGAACAAAACACAGGAAACTGGGCTAGGAAGTGAAAAGCGAATGGCTGGAGCAAGAAATAACGAAACATGGTATTTTCTTCTGTATGACATAAAAGACAGTAGCAGGAAATAAAACATTTATCAGAAATCAAGATTTTTCCAAACTGCTCTATTAAGAATTAGTAAAGTTCTGGGCTGGTGATTTAGCTCAGTGGTTCCGGCGCCTGCCTCACAAGCGCAAGGTCCTGAGTTTGATCCCAGAAACCACATACAATGCTGGGCGTGGTGACTCACACCCACCAGCCACCGATACCACAGACCACAGGGGGCGTGGTGGCTCACGCCTGTAATCCCAGCACTGGGGAGGCAGAGGCAGGAGGATTGCTGAGTTCGAGGCTTGCCTAGGCTACAGAGTGAGCTGAGGGCCAGCCTGAACTGCAAAGCGAGACCCTGTCTCAATAATTTAAAAAAAAAATTAATAAAGTTCTTACCTGTGCCTGGAGCAATGTTCAGCAGAAATGAAGAAAAAGAAGATAAACAAAAATGAATACGATGTCAATATATTGTGAGAAAACACAACTTGTAAGTTTCTAGCGTGGTTATACATAAAGGCTTATTTCCTATGAAGGATTAGAACTTTATTTTATGCTTTAGGAGTAAAAGTAAAACACAAGACTGGGTATTTCAAATAGCTCAGCCAAGGAAAGCAATAGAGGTAGGAGAATGAAGAAATCTCGGAAAACTGAGCTGACCTCTAAATGTTTTGAGAAATGGATCCATGACTGGAAATAGCTTGCATCTAGCCTTTACGTGGACTTTCATCTATATACTGATCTGTCTATACATTAATCTACCCATTGATTTATCTTAATCACTTGATCCATCTGTTTTGGAGAAAATGTGGATTCGCGGCTCAATTGGAAAATGGAACCTCGTCATTCCGAAGCCAAGGAAGTGCCTTTTGTTCCAGGAATGCATGCTTTTGCTCAAGCCTATATGATTTACTGTTTTCAATGTGAACACAAAACTTTGCTTTTTCCATACTTTTCCTAATTGTTTCACTAACATAGAAATCTCTAAAATTTGTATTTTTATGTAGAATATATTTGCTCAAAGGTAAATGTTCTCTTTTTGTGGTTAGAAATAAAATCCCCTTCCCTCAAGCACAGAGCCCTTCCCAGACATGGGAAGTATCATCTGTGTCATCAATTATGGTTCATAGACAGTAACTCATAATGGGAAAGATACATTTCTATCATTTAAAAAAACAGTAGCCATTTTATTTTTCCATGTTATTTCAAGAATAGTTTTATGGTTTTACTGTTTAGCTCAAATCAAGACAATCTTTGCTTATAGGTAACAATTTCATGACACAGACCCGCACCTCTAACCCCTAAAAAGTCTGTATTATAAGTGATAAATTTTTCTTGTATATTCAGTAAACTTCATATTGAAAAAGAAAAATAACGGTTGAGACATTTACTCTCATGCACAGTAATAAGCCTCGCTGGGCTTCTACACTTTGCTTTGAAGTGTTTACATATAATAAATCATCTCTTATCGAGTTACAGTGATAATTTACTGAAATGTAAATATGCAAGCTGTACAGTTAATCCACTACAATTTCCTTGTGTCTTTTTAATCCGTAATTAACACATCACCATAAACACAACCTTTATGCTGTTTTCCCCTTCCCTCAGCTGTTCAGAATCTCTTATTTCTTAACCTAGACTTGTCTTTGTTCGTTCCTAATCTTCAGGTGTACTTCCAGCCAGCTGAGGAAAAGCGCAAAAACATCCTTGTCAAATTCTACACAAATGCGAAGTGACAGCAAGGACAACTTTGCGAAAGGTCCTGTACCTTTGGAATTCATTGTTAAAGAAAACGCTGAGGCAAACATACCTTACTGAAATTGTAGATATGAGTATTTTACACAAACACACGTCTACACTAGCATGAAATGGGTGTGAGTATGAGAAAATTCTTATTAGGATCGGATCATAATTTATTACAATTCTAAATTTGCTTTTGATAGTTTGAGGTTTCAAAATCTGCAAAGAATAATTATTTTATTACACATATTCCATTTCAGTTATTCTCTGCCATATTTTTATAATTAGTCATGCCATTTAATTTTCTTCTTTGGAAGTAAGAAATGTAAAAGGCTCCATGAAAAGGAAATGTGTCCACCAGTAGATGGCAGCAGGAGCGTACATTACTCAGGTGCTTTTTTTTATTAATTGTGAAATAGGTATATTTTATATACACATCATGATCACACTCAACGCTGAGAATTTGTACCAGTGTATGACATGCCTCCTCATTTTTCTCATCCTCTCATCCACGTGCAACCCCGCACCTCCTATAAACATAAGCTTTGTTTCCCCTTTTTTAAAACACAACTTCCCCCAACCATTACTTACCCCTAATCCCCATTTCGCTTAGAATAGCAAGTCTTTGAAAGCAGTAGAATTTGTACCAGTGCATCTAATCATGATGTATATATAAAATGTACCAATAAAATCAATTTTAAAAGTCTTTGAAAATTTCTTTAGAATTCAACGCTCTGCTCTAAAAACTTCATTTATTCAAAATCTAGCTCTACTTTCCTCACATTGTGCTTTTGTTGTGAATAAAATTACGTTAATTTTGGAAGCAAAATGTGTGTGCTGGTAAGCAGTATTTGGAGATTCAAATTAGTGCAAAATATTTCTATGTATTCATTTGAGTGTTCATTTGATTGCAATTTAAATTCACATATCTGTATCTAGAGCTCATTCTTTAATTTGCAAATAGGCAGAGCACAATGTTTTCTGATCAGTCAATTTTCCTATTAGTCTTTCTACTTCTCATCTCCTGTGGAGCACACATAACAACTTCTGACAGACACTAATGAGTTATGTATCCGAACCCTAACACAGGTCCAAGCAAAATTTAAAAGCACCAATGGCTCGATTGATACTGCACTCATAGTGACCTTGAATCTTACTTTGTATTTATTATTCCTCAATTTATTTTACATCATATACATTTGAATGAATAAACGGTACATATTTCCCCAATTTCAGTTACACATGCATAAATTTCCTTTTGTTTTACGTAGTTTATAGCTGAGATAGACGTTTCCTGGAAGTCCACAGAAACTGTAGAAATGACACAATCTTATCAAACAAATTAGACATAATTGTGTGGCAGATTAAATATGTTGACATCTTCCTAAGACAACTGCCATTACTTTCGCTTGGATTATGTTCACATTTATTCACTTACAGGAGGGCACTGAATCCCCAGAGGTTTCAGAGGTAATATGGTTAATTTGAGATTTTAGTGTATGTGCTGCCGAAGCGAGCCCTGGTTAATTTGAGATTTTAATAACACACGCGTCGGGTGCTCAGACACCGTGAAGGCAACACAGATCCATCCCCCCCGCAGGAGCGCGTGCCTATCGCCGCCGCGTCTGGAGAGCGGGAGCCCCGCGGGGCTCTGCGCCCCCTGCCGGCCGGGGCGGGGCGGTACCTGGCTCACGTGGTCCAGCTTGGGGCAGGGCCTGCCGCCGTGGTAGGGCTTCTCGCGGAGCCACTTGGAGCGCACCTTCACCCCGCTGCCGCAGGACTTGCTGCAGCGCGACCAGTTGGACCACTCGCTGAGCTTGCAGTCGGCCGGGCACGGGATGATGCAGGCCTCCTCGATGTACCCTGCGTGGGGAGCGGGGGGTGAGAGCCGCTCCTCCCGGCGCGCTGCCCCCCGTCCCGGCCCCGGGCAGGTCCGGGTCCTGCCGCGCTGCCGGGACGCGACACGTCCGGGCGACTCGGGGCAAATAACCGCAGCGGGCCTGACCGCCTTCCCGATGGGACACAAAAACAAATCGCGACGCGGTTCTCTATGAGGCCTGTTCGGGTCACACAAAGACAGGGTTTGCAGTCCGGGGAAGGTCCTTCCGGGGGGGTCCCTCTCAGCCAAGATCTAAAAGAAACTACTGAACCCCACTCCCTGTTTTCTTTTTTGAAAATGAAATTTGAAGGGGAACAACGAAGCGTGTTAATAAATAATGCTTTATATTTTTAAAGAGCTGCCAATTTGAAAGCGCCTTGACACGGTACATCTGCTGGGTTTTCTTAAGGATCCCATCACTCTGTTGGGCAGCCATGGCTCTTTGGTGCTCAGATGAGAAAACAGAAGCGGAGAGAAAGCTGGCAAGCCCGGTTCACACAGGGGCAGGTCGGGCTCGCACTCTCTCCTTCCAACCGCACGCCCGTCAACGGTCTGCTGATGTGTCTGAGGAAGAGGACGCCCTTCCGCCGAATGGTCCTTTCTTACTGACCTGGCGTGTCACAACATCCAACCATCCCTACTGTTTTCAAAGCAAGTATGTGGAAAAAACAAGATTTCTTTGACCAAGAATTAAATACTGACGGAGATCATTCATTTCTTGGGTGAGAAAACAATCCAATTTATCATTATACATGAAGAGTAAAGATGTGATCTGGAAATGATTATAATATAAATGATTTATACTAAGGAATGCCAGGTAGACTTGAACATCAGCTTGTGGTTTGAGTTTTACTAGGTTTGCTGAGTTGTGCAGTCTTCATTACTAATTTGGAAAAATTTTACTCTAGAAAAAGCTTAAGACCCTTATACTTATTTGTAGTCAATTCTCCCATTTCCCTTCTTCTTCCCCTGCCAATCACAATTTACTTATATTTCCGTGGAACTGTATATTCTGAATGCTTTCTACAAATGACATCAAACAGAACACTACATGGTCTTTTGTGACTGGCTTTAAAACCCAAGTTCATGTTTTCAAAATTCATCTGTGTTGCAACAGCTACCAGTCTTTCAGTGCTTTTATGATCGAATAATATCCATTGTGTGGATATACCACACCTCGTCTATCACCCATCAGTTGCTTGTTTCATTTATTTCTATACCTTCCTATGATGAATAATACTGCAATTGCCATTGTGTACAATTTTAGAGGCTTAGCTTTTCTCCCTTCCTTCCTCCCTCCCTCCCCTCCCCTCCCCTCGCCTCCCTCCTTC